>JAMQGT020012468.1:0-160979 GCA_024447675.2 Pterophyllum scalare | reverse complement strand
TGGCTTTTATGTACTGGTTCAGTTACGTATTGCTGACAAAGATGGGCTGATATTAATTTTTTTCCTTTTTTTTGTCATGCAGGGTCTTATCTGCTATGTGTGCATTCAAAGTCAACAGACTCAAACTTTCAGTGTAGTTTCATGGTTTTTCACAGTATTTCATATAGTTTCATAATGACTTAATGTGTGCTCTGTGTCAACAGCTGCTGGAGTCGAGGGCGACTGTCCTAGCAGCACAGTAGGTTGCCTTCAGGGACGGTATAACCACTGACCTCATGTTGGATGAGGAGGATGGCGTCTCAGAGGGCGTTTCGGGCTGGATAAAGACCCCCAAGCTTCCTCAGCCAGGAGCTCAGTGACCTCTGTGCCAAACTGCAAGACAGACTAGAAGCTCACCCTCAATACAACGCCATGCACCATAAGAGTTTGTATGCTGGACCATGGTCTGAGGGAACACCACCACACCATGGCCCAGAAGTAGCAAAGCATTATGTCTTAATGTTTTTGTTTTCTTTTTATATAAAAATAATATATGTGTGTGTATGTGCATATTGCTTTATAAAAAAAAAATTCAAATTTGTGCCTCAAAATTTGTTTCTCATAACTAAATTCCCTTTAGTTGAGGTTATTAGCATGGCATGAATACAGCATCACATACAAGGTGTATCTCAGAAATAATTTAAAAACAATTTTTATTACTGGGTTATTATTTATAAGAGAGGGGCTTACCCAGGCCTGTTTTTATAAAGTCTAATGGGGGACAGATCAACCAACCAATCACATGAGTGATGAACTGGGATGTAATTTTTTTCATCCAGTGACTGAGAAGCCACGTTGGTCTGTTGCCGCTGCTTCAGCTTGCAGCGCTGCTATTCATATGTTAACACCTCCCCCGCACCTTTACCCCCCGCTGCTTCTAGTGGTACGTAAACAACCGTATCCGACTCAGGCGAACGCAACTGCGCTGCCCCGTAAGCTGTCGAAAGCTGTCGTGTACTAGCAGCGCCCGCGTCAGAATACGGGGTCGAAGATCATTCTTTTCGTGCAGTGGAAGGTTGCGATCGTTCTCAGTGCGTTCGCGGCAGTCTCATTGAAGTAAGCCATGTTGAAGTTCGGATGCTTTCAGAAATTAAGCCCAGTGGTCTTTTTAAAGGGTTAAAGCAGCAGGTTCGTGGCTGGGGGGCGTGGCTTTGTTTACAGGTTAACAAGTTTTTTTTGTTTTGTTTCTTTAACAATAGATGGCATTTTTTCTCTTTGAGCGTGATTAAAGAGTTCATAAAATTTTTTTCATATTTAAGGCTGTATCACATTCAGCCACTCATGCAGAGGAACCCGCAGTACATTATTAAAGACCCCAGGTTGTGAATTATAAAAATCAAATAAAAATTAGTCCTGGAGCTCCACCTGTTCGGTGATCTGGCGACTCGCTCTAAAAACCCATTTATCAAATGAATTCCTCTTACTTTCCCCACATACTAAAAACTATCACGTTTGTACGTGAGGATGCCGGAGGCTGCGGCTGTGCACTTTGAGCGTCTTTACGCTCCCCTTCATCGATCACCAAAATTGATGGGCATCCATCGTCCTCCTCTTCCTGCTTGATCTGGAGTACTTATGTCTGCGTACTTTGGTCTCTTGTATGACCTCCGTTATCCCGGGGTAGTAGCGCTAAACACGGGTGTGTTGCCAGACTTCGGGATAACCACCAGCAGGGCTGGACTGGACTACAAATCAGCCCTGGCATTTTTGGCTCAGACCGGCCCGCAACTGTCTTAAAAGCATTTGACAGCTGTCTCACTCTTATTCAATGTGGGCATACCTCTTTGCTAATAATACTTTTATACTTACTTTAGTAATGGTTAAATTGCAAAGCAGTTTTAGCAGTTTTAAAATCTGTTATTTCACCTGTGTGAATCATTCTCATGTAATAGAGCTAACGTTACCTCAATCACCTCAAAGTTCCTGTATTATCCTAACCTTACTACCTGCTTACGTACTACACTTTCCCACTCACTCTGTCTCTCAGTTTTCCCTTACCAAAGCCTGCATCTCTGGCTGCTCCTCTCCCTGTCTACTGCTGCTGTCTTCACCCACAGCAGAGCCAGCCCAAGCCTTGAAGGGGCCCTAAGCAAGATTTGATTTGCGGCTCCCTTCATACCACTTTATTGTCCCCTGAACTTAACTGTTAATAAGGCTGGAGGTTAAAGTTGATTATTAATTTTTTTTAGGATGCATTACTGTTTCAGCCTTTTCAGTTCAGTTATATTTATACAGTGCCAACTCACAACAAACAGTCACCTCAAGGCACTTTATACTGTAAGGTAAAGACCCCACAATAATTACAGAGAAAACCCAACAGTCATCCTAATCTTAAAAATAGAGAAGGTGTCTGTCTCCTGAATCCAAACTGGGAGCTGGTTCCTCCCATTCTACTCTTAAGTATCCTAGGAACCACAAGTAAGCCAGCAGTCTGAGAGCAAAGTGCTTTATTGGGGTGATATGGTACTATAAGCCAATGAAGAGAAAGCAATATGGGAGAAATATGCTCTCTCTTTCTAGTCCCTGTCAGTACTCTAGCATTTTGGATCAGCTGAAGGCTTTTCAGAGAGCTTTTAGGACAGCCTGACAATAATGAATTACTATAGTCCTGTGGGTGAAATACATAGCCTGAGGAGACTGACCACCTCCCCAGACCACCTCCCCCAGAAGAAAAACTTGCAGGAAAAGGTCAGACTGCTGCATCCCCTACTCCGAGAAAGGTTTGCGCTAGTTCCTCTCTCTCTTCTCAGGGTAAGGATTAGATTGCATTCTGTTTGGCCTGCTGATACCTGTCAGCTGCCTCCGGAGTCCCACAGGCTAACCAAGCCTGATAGGTCTCTTCTTCAGCTTGATGGCTCCCTTCACCTCTGGTGACCACCACCTGGTTCGGGGGTTACCACCACGACAGGCACCAATCACCGTGCAGCCACAGCTCTCAGCAGCAGCCTCAACAATGGAGGTACGGAACATGGTCCATTCAGACTCAATGTCCTCAGCCTCCCTCAGAATGCTGTTGAAGTTCTGCCGGAGGTGGGAGTTGAAGATTTCCCGGACTGGGGCTTCTGCCAGGCGTTCCCAGCGCACCCTCACAATACGTTAAGGTGTGCCAGGTCTGTCCAGCATCTTCCCCCACCACCTGATCCAACTCACCACCAGGTGGTGATCAGCTGACGGCCTGAAGGCGCAGGGAAACAACCCTCTCGTCCACCGGTGAAAACTCCGACATGCAGGCAGCAAGCTTGGGTGATACAAAAATACCCACCCCAGCTCGCCACCTCTCACCGAGGACAACTCCAGACTGGAATAGAATCCAGCCTCTCTCCAGGAGACTGGTTCCAGAGCCCAGGTCATGGGTTGAGGTGAGCCCAACTATATCTAGCTGGTATCTCTCAACCTCACGTACTAGCTCAGGCTCCTTCCCCACCAGAGAGGTGACATTCCATGTCCCAATAGCCAGTCTCGATAGCCGGGAATCGGTCCGCCAGTGCCTTCCGCCTTTGGCCACCGTCTGACACACACTGCACCTACAACGCCTCCAGCAGGTGGTGGGCCTACAGAGGGCGGGCCCATGTAGCTTCTTCGTGCCTCGAGCTCCCTCCCCAGGCCTGGCTCCAGGGTGGGGCCCCGGTAACCCTATCCCGGGCAGGGTAAACGTTCCCTTGTTGTTTCACACATAGGGGTTTTCTGAACTGCTCTCTGTCTGGACCCTCACCCAGGACCAGTTTGCCAAGGGAGACCCTACCAGGGGACAAGCAACATAGCTCCTGGGATCACACTCCACCTCCACCATGATAAGGTGGCCATTCACGGAGGAGTACACACATCTTATCAGCCAAAAAGGTCTGGGTTACGGAGATGACTGCAGCCCCCGGACTTAGGGGAGCGGGTCTTTGGAGAGCCCTCTGACCGCTCGTGATTTGTCAGTCTTAGTGGTATCCCGCAGGGATCGCCCTGGGGAATGGCACCGGCTTTTCAGTCCAGAGTGTCAACACAAATTACTCCGTTACAAAGGCGTCTGTGAGGCTGCATTGCGGCATTTTAGACAGATTTTGATTTAAGTTATTTTTTTAGAAGGAAAAAATAAACAAATAAAGCTAAAAAGTGATTTCCATCAGGGTCTGCAGCTGCAGCCTGTTTTTGCCATGAGAAAAGGATGACAAAAGGAGTTTATCGGGGTCAAAACAGCTGGATCCTTAAAAAAAATAAATGAAATCACCCTGGTCAGGGCACTCCTTTTTCTATAACAAAGGAGCCATTTTCATGAAAAAAGTTCACAATTTCATCTGGTGGCGCAGAAGCATTCCCGACATACATTTTTCACAGCCAGTTATATGTGCATTATGAACTATGAAATATTATGAAATATATTTCCAGTCATCGAAATATGACGTCATACCTCATATTTTTCTTGCCCCTCGTGAATCACTTTTTTTTTTGACAAAGTATTCTCTCGGCGGGATAAGCCCAAAATGCACATAAAAGTTGCTGTGCTTGCAGAATTGTGCTAGGAGACAGGGTTCTGCCTGGAAATGACAGGAGATTGGAGGAGACTCATGTAGAAACATTTTTTGAAGCAGTTTGAACGAGGTGCTTAAAGTTATCCATGAAATGCCCAGAATATGCTCTTCTCGGCGAGAAAAGCCCCTAACCCAGAAACCTGTCTTTCAGCACAATCCTGCGAGGACAGCTGTTTTTATATGCGTTTTGTGCTTTTCTCACCAAAAGAAGCCCAGTCTGGACATTTTGTGGATAACTTCATGCACTTCATTCTGTTCAACTATTTCAAATCATGTTTCTACGTGATGTTTTTTCAATCTCCTGTCATTTTTAAGCAGAAACCCATTTTTCAGCACTCTCCCCTGAGGGCAGCAGCTTTTATGCACCTTTGGGGGCTTTTCTCGCCATAAGCCCATTCTGAGCTTTTGTGTGTCATTCCGAGCCCGCATATGTTGCCTATGCCTCGGTCTGGCTCTGCCAGTGATCAAATTACAGGAAACCACTATAATTAAAATCTGATTCCTTGACTTTAATTTTTTATAATCAGCCTACCTGCAAATGTAATACCTTCATCATATTTACGCAAAGTCTAAGATATTTTAAGACATTTTGATAGTCTAAGGTAATGAATGATTATGTCAGTGTACAAAAATTTAAGCAAAACCAGTTTTAAATAATGGAGATTACAATCAATGACCAAAAGTTTTTTGTCATATTCAAGCAGCCCTGGCAGAGGGTCCTGCTGCTTACTTTATTTGTTTAACAGGAGCTGGTAACGGATTTCATAGCCCCATCTAATACATTTAAAACATCAAAGTAGCTAGAAAACTAATGTTAACAACACTGCTTCGCTTAATGTGGCTGTTAATAAATTACTTAAGCTCAATAAGTTTAACAGAGCATACATTTATTTCAACATTCCAGTACCTCAAAACATTCTAAATTCAAGCTATCATCTTTGATAAGGCTCACAGAAGAAAGATTAAAATAAATAGATGTAACCAGAGGTTAAAAAAAGAAAAAAGTCTTCATACAGTGCAGTGCAGTAAAATTTGCTTAAAAGACATCGTGACATAAACAGACGCTAACACTTTGTACACACTGGAAGTGATTTGCTCCTTGCGCAATGCTTTGAAGCTACCACCTGATCACTTGCAGACATTCCAGGGTCAGGCTACTTAGGTGACCCTCTAAACCATTTAGTAGCAGGTCATATATCAATCAGTGGTATTCTTCACTCTCATTGCTTGCCTCTTCAGTTGCTCATCTGAAAATTGATCGCAGTTCTGCTCACTTCGCGTGTACATAGTTTTAGAAAAACAGCAGAATCTAATGTGAATTTCAGCAATGTAGCTGTTAGCTTGAATTGACACAAACTTTCTTGCGTGACCATGTCTGTTTGTGTTCCATAAACTGTCAGCACTCTCTTAGTTCTTCCATGTGTAGCTGTAGTTGCTCATGGTGATGTGCGTAAGGGCCGTCTTTCCCAGGCTGGAGGGCTGCTGCAGCTGCTGCATGGAGGCTGGATGGAGACCGCAAGAAGACAGTTCTTCTGATCCCTCACTAACCTGCAAACGTGCACACACAGTTAACAGAGTAACTGCCAATTTGCTTCTATAAACAGCTCTATCCTTAAATGTACAATGCAAAATACAATGAAGACACTCAGTGCCTCAGTTGGAAGGCACTCTCTGCAAAACTCTAAGCTGTACATCTATTTGAGTTAAATCTGTGCTAACCAAGTCCACACAGTCCTGTTCAAGTCTTTTACAAAGGTTTGTCTTAAAAAACGCTCTGCAGACATCACATTGACACAGGTTAATATACCTAAACAGCTTAAACATATTCATCTGCATTATTTATATTATCATAGCATCTTTATTTTAAAAAAACGCTTTAAAACAACCAAAGCTTACACAGAGTGCTGTACACTGAAACATACAGAAAAAGGAACTATTTTGAGTTCAAAAACATACAATTTAAAATTAGGTCTCGTTGGGGTCGAAAGCCAAGGAAAAAGGGTTTGAAGACAAACTTTAAAAATGGACAAAGAAGGGGCCTCTCTAATATGCAAAGGAAAGTTATTCCATAATTTAGGAGATATAATAGAAAAAGCCCTGTCCCCTCAGAGCTTCCTTCTGGATCTTGGCACTTTCAGGAGCAGTTGGTCTGCTGACCTGAGAGATTGACAGTGTATGCAGGGATGAAAAAGCTCAGATAGGTAAAGCAGGGCAAGACTGTGAAAAGATTTAAAAACAAACATAAGAACTTTGAAATAGTGCAATACTCACCATCTTCATTATTACATGTACTGTATATACTCATTTTATTTCTTACAATGTATATATTTTTATACATTATATTTTATTTTCTGTGGGACACCACATGATAGAGAGCAGATGATTCAAAACCAAGAATGTTCACAGAAAACATTCTGCCGGGTAAGACCTAAACCGTATTACGTATATAAAGTACAGTATTAATATAAAACATAAAAATAGACCACATCTGTGACTAAATTTAGTCAATTATACAGAATTAAGTGGCTGACCAGACTGTGTGAGGCAGACAGAAGATTTTTGTGCAATCACATTTTAAATGTAGATGTTGAAGATGACCCCGGTTATGTGTTATATAAATAAAAGCTACAGGCTGCTTCCTGAGAAATAAAATAGACATTCAGTTGGCTTTAATCATATTCAGGCTAAAGCTCATACATACACTGAAACCAAAACTATATATCAAACGAAAGCAGCTTCATGCCCTCTCTGCGTGTGTGCATGTGTTACCTTTTGCTTGGTGCTGTTAATGTTCAAAATAGCAGTAGGAGTATGGGTACAAAGAGCAGCTGAGAAGTTTCCTTTCTGTGCAGGCTGAAGTAAAGTTGTGATGGCAAGAAGAGAGGAGGGAAGGACTGGTCCTGCAATGTGGCAAGAACAAGTTCCAACAGCACTGAGCTCATATGGCAAATAGAGAGAATACTCCTGTGCACAATTTGAACTGATAAGTGATAATAGAGAAAAAAGTCCAGCTGTGTACCTGTGATCTCCAAACTGCTCATGTTCTGGTAGGAAGACCCCATCCGACTTCTTACATTCACACTGCGACCCTAGGAAAAAAAATAGAAATAAAAGCACATACAGTGGGATTTATGCTTCTGCATTAAATGTGGAGCACAAGAACTCTTCTCTGGAACCCTAAGCTGTAACCTGATGTGCACTTCCTTAGATGTAGAACTACATGTTACACAAACGCAGCCTGAAGCCGCTGTGACTGGCCCATTAAGTACAGTTGTTTGCTCCTATGCACTTCTGGCTGCGTATTCTGTCACCATTTTTGATCTGACTGGAAAAGAATGGATCAGCTTGAAGAGAAAAACTGCACCACCGACTAGTGTTTTGGAAGAAATTACAGAACAATTGAGGCACACCACATACAAATATAAATGCTGGCAATGGCATCGTCCACTTTCGTACACTGATTACATAGAGTACACACAGAAGTATAAATAATGCATTAAATAACGCAGCAGACAAAAATCTGTATGTATGTGTGTGAGTACCTTCAGAGTGTGCATTGTAGCTCCTCTAAAAGCACTGGGAGCCAGCAGTGTAGGTGGTAACCCTGCCTGGGAGCCAGATGAAGCAACCACACCCTTCCAATTTATGAAAAAGTTGATGAGAGTGAAAGTGTGAGGTCCTTCCACACATATCACAGACTCAGGTTTATGGTCCAAAGACACAGTGGAACCCTCCTTCTGACTAGAGAAGAGGTCAAGGATGGGTTGTTAATTATATGAAGAATGAAAAACACATTCACAGTATACAGTATGTAAAAGACAGTAACGTCACAGTTGTTGCTACAGAGGTCAGAGGATACAGCTGTATGGTGTGGCAGTCTGGCTTCTTAATTTTGTCTTGGACTCCCATCTCCTTCAGCCAAGAAAAACTGCCATCTTCATCTCTGTTGTATACATTATGCTCTTCTCCATCAGCTGCCGGATAATTTGCACCTTCGTTCAGCTCAGAGCACCTACATTTTAAGTGAAAACCACACACACATATATAATATATAAATTAGGGCTGTCAAAGTTAACTCGATAATAACCGGTTCTCTTTCGGACATCATGGTGGCGGACAAAGGAAGAAGGCCGTAGTGATACACATCGCTATATCAAGTGACAGCAACACTAGGAAGGAGGAACACAAGAAGAGTGTTGAGCTCTAGAAAGCAGACAATTAAAGAAAAAGAAAAAACGTACACCTCCTCTTGCTCCTCGTCTCGACTAATTGTCAGAGTTTGGGGATCCTTGCTCTTCCTCTGTTCCTCCAATAGAGGGAGACTGAACTCTATACCTACATGGGTAAACAAGACCAGTGAAGAGAATGGAATGACGAAGCTTTAACATTGTCTCAGACCTCAGTTCATTCTAAACCTCATGCTAGAGGTTTGACATTTCACTCGTATAATTGGCTGATGTCTATTCAAATTTTTACTTTGATGCAGTAGTGCAACAGCGGCAGCAAATTTGATGATGTGCAATGATTTTCCAGCTAATGAATAAAACACAGGGATAAGCAATAAAATTTACTTCCCTAGTACAATGCAGGGACACATAAGATTTAAAGAAAACTGGATGCATAAAATTATATTTCAGAAATAAAAACAAAAAATGTCTAAGTTCAGCTCTCACCTTCAGCCTTCATTGCCTCTCTGAGTCCCCTGGTTGTAGGAGAAATTAAAGCTGTGATGCTGCTGGATCCTCCCAGACCTACTGCTCGGAACAACACTGTGAACTGACAGCAGAGCAGATCAGCTATGCTGAGCACAGTAATGCTGAGCACAGGTAAAGGTTGCACCATAGTAACACTTACCTGATAAGAGCATAGATAGAAGTATGGACACAGTCTGGATTTTAATAGAGTGTAGAGAGATGACAGACTGATGGACCTGAACAATGTAAAGGAACACAGGAAGTACTGTGGTAATAATGCCATTGCATATACATGCAAAATAGAACCTAAAATGTTACACACCAGCAAATGAGTCATCAGCTGTTTTACAACACACACAGCATTAGATGTACGAGCTCTGATATAAACAGACTCTCAGTACAAACCCGTTGCTATAGTACTGGTGTGTTTCAGAAACATACAATTTGGACCATGTTGTTGGACAATTACACATTTTTTGTAGTTTTGCCTCTATATACCACGACTGGATTTTCAATTAAATTAATCAAGACTTAAGCGCAGAATTTCAGGGTTAATTCAAGGGGTCTTAAGTGCCTGAAAAGAAGGCAAGTGAACTTCTTTTTTGGTTTGTGATGACATTTAATCTCTCAGTTGCTGCTTCTGGGTCGCTCTGCACTTGGTTCTCTTCACTAACTGCATACACCTTCAGACTGAGATCTGACTTCGCCATTGAAGAATACCCAGTTTCCCTTATGCCCTCCTCATTTTGCACCCTCTGGAAACCTTTGTGGCAAAAATGTACACACACCAAAAAACTGCTACTAAATCAGCATACATCAATCTTTCTTTTTTTTTTTTTTTGCTTTTTGTTTTTCAAAGTAGACAGTCGTAGACAGATTTGGCATTGCTGTTGGTTAGAGTCTTGGACATGTCAAAGTAATCTTTGACAACAAAACTGGTTTGATTGCACTATAATTTTTTATGTAGTACCAGATACTCTCTCTGGACACCTTCATGGCCAAAAATACCTCACTGACTTCCACTGAAACTCACAGTTTTTTTTTTTTAATCTCACAAAATCATGTATTTTTGAAGACCAGCAGATCCTGCAGCATGCGGCCTGGTGCTCTCTACGTCACAATTTGTTCAGGTTTTAGAAGGCCTCTTTCTTTACATTTGGTTCTGGTAAGGCTGGTGGCAGCAGTAGCAGTCAGTGGTTTCTGGGAGGCCAGCAACAGTGGTCTGTAACTCCATCACCATGGCAGCAGCAGTCATTCAATGCTCAGAAAGAGGACATTTCTTATATATGAGGGTGGTGCAGGACATATATGAGGACGAGACCGTGGTGAGGTGTGTGTGTGGTAGGAGTGGGTTCAAGATAGGGGTGGGATTACAGGGATGGACTCTGAGCCCCTTCTTTTTTACACTGATGATGGAGGTTTATTTTTGCTATAATGTAGGGGAATCCCCCTGGATAGCCTCTTTTTTATTTTTTCCCATTCTGTCATGTCTTCCATATTGAGCGATTGCTTTTGAAAAACTTGCCAAAGTTAATGTGTCAAAAACACTGATTTTAAGTCTTATATTTTACTAGCTTGTACTTCTTTTGGGAACACATTTTTAAATAACTCAAAATATTGTTTATTATCGTTATTGACAAAATTACAGAAAATATCGGGATATTATTTTTTGTCAATATCACACAACCCTAGTCCACAGTGTTCTTAACTTCTTGTTTTGAAGTTGTTTTTCTTAAACAAACGAATGACTCCATTTTAATTGTTTTCTATGGTCTTCCAGGCCACTTGGTGCTGCTGACTGGCCAGATCTCTCCCTTTTTAATGGGTTCATTTAATTTTGTCAACCTAATGGCCTCTTTCACTTTCATCAATTTCTCTTTGGAGCTCCATGTAAAGATGCCAAATCCAGTTTAAGTCTTGGAATCAACTCTAGATCTTTTATCCACTTAATTTGTTGTGGAATACTGAGGAAAGCAAACTCACCCTGGTCATGAAACTGCTTCTCAATTATGTAGAAAAATGGCTGTAAACAGTTAATGAAATACCTTTGTTACAACCCCTTGAACTAAAGTTGAAAGTCTGTGCTTTAATCACATCTTGATTGAGTTAAAAATTAGAAAGGCAAAAATTATAAAAAAAAATACTGTGAAGAAAAACTTATGGGCCTAACTGTGTATATCAGCCTCACCATTCCCTCATGAGACACTGCTGCAGAGCTGCATCCTGAGCCCAGGGGGTGCTCTTGCCAGAGAAACTCCTCTCAGCGTTAATCCTGGGAAAGAGAGAGAGCCAGGGCAGAGATGGATGCTGCCAGTAGACAAGGTTCTGCTGGAAGGCGCAACGTAGTTCTGAGCAAGACCTGGGATCCTACAGGAAACAGACAGACATAGACACACAGGTCTGACTATGGAAGAAGCTACTTAAGAACCCACACTAAGGGCACCGAAAAGGCCCTCTTAAACTGATACAAAAAACTAACTTAAATGCATCGGTAGCCTTGTATTATAACTGATATTGACTTGTCACAAATAAATTTATGTACTTTTTGTGATGAGCACCAGTATGAAACCTTATGCCACAAAACTTAATAAAAAAGGTGCTTGGGATAATTTACAAACTGTGTCATAATATAGTTGATTGAACACAGGACTGTGGGCACATCACAAGCATAATTTGTGATGGCATTTTCTCAATTAACCAATATGATGTTTGAAGTACTCAGATTTATGTACAGTAGTGAGGTGTATAAATTGAACTAAAACATTTTGCTCTGCCAATGGAATCTGGAATCAAAATACTTTGCTAAAAAACACCATTGTCGTAATCCCTTTGTTTTGGGAAAACTGATGACAGTAGGGATCTGAAATCTTAAATAATTCTTATTAATAAGTTTATCTTTCCACTGGACTGTTTTTAAGCTATGATGGCCAGATGTTTTTTTCCCCCTTTCTATTATTTGATTAAGCAAGTTGGAATGACACTATTGTGTTCAAGCTGCAAAAAACAGTGTATTTCAGAGTTGCATCACCACATTTATTTACACTCCTGGAAAAATGCACAAAGACTATAGTGTAGAATGTAAGAAGTGTTGTAAATCAATAAATAGCTGCCTTAGATAGCTGAAATACTGTATGTGAAATACAGTGCTGTAACCTTTAATAATGAGTCCATCATTTTCTCCTTTCAGTACAACTCCATTAGCTAGTACATCAATCTTGCAGATTTTCACTTGCTACATAACTGAAAGTGAGACTCTAAAAGGCAAGTGGAGCAGTGGTTAGCAGTGTTGCCTTAAAGCAAGAAGATTCCTGATGTGAACCCCAGCTGAGGCCTTTCTATGTAGAGTGTGCATGCTTTCCCTGTACCTTTGTAGGTTTGTTCCAAGTAATCCACCTTTTCATGATCTAAAGACATGCATGTTTATTTAATTGGTGACATTAATGAGCAGCACGGGGGCTCCACAGGGAACTGTCCTGGCACCATTCCTTTTCACATTGTATACAGCAGACTTTGTTGGGGTGGCTGTGGCTCAGGAGGAAGAGTAGGTCCCTTACTAATTGGAAATTTGGCAGTTTGATTCCTGGCTGCTCTGGGCTGCATGCCAAAGTATCCTTGGGCAAGATACTGAACCCCAAGGTGCTCTCCGACACAGGTGTTGGAGTGTGAATATGTGTGAACGGTAGACAGTAAATGCACTTAGCTTACATACAGATGGAAGTGCGTGTATGAATGGGTGTGAGAAAAAGCGCTATTTAAGAACTAGTTCATTTACTTCAAATACAATTCTGAGTCCTGATGATGCTGCCACTGTGGCATGTATCAGGAATGGAAAGCAGTCTGAATGGAGGATCTAGGGATGTCTTCGGTGACTGGAGTCTCAAAAACCACCTCATACTGAACCTTTAAGATGAAGGAAATGATAACACATTTCAAAAGATTAAGGCCCTCTCTTCAGACTGTGAAAGTTTGTGGGGTGCACATAGAGGTGGTAACAAAATATAAATATCTAGGTTTACACCTATATAACAAGTTAGTATGGTCCCCGAATACAGATGAACTACTGTAAACAAAAAGGGGCAATGCAGTCTCTTTTTGTTAAGAAAACTAAGATCACTTGACATCTGCAGAAAAATGGAGAGATACAGAAAATCATTTGTACCCACAGCCATCAGTCATTTCAATTCACATTAAAATAGCAGATGAGCTATGTCAGAAATATGAATTTCGCTCTGGGATCAATAGTTATTCTGATTCATATTCATTAAACTATATATATTTGTAATATTGATGCTTTAAGTTATAGTAAAAACATTTTGAATGAAAAACAAGATTTTGTTTTAGATTTGAGACATTTGGAGTGAGTGTAATATTGAAAACCTATTAAATTATGACTGCCCAAAAACACTGAAACACAAAACTTCCACCCACCCCTGTGTACTTTGAGAACCTGTGTCACAACTTCCTCTTCACACAAAACACAGAAAAACATACTGACCACTTTAAAGTGCACCTAAATTCTCCTAAATGGAAGTTTAACTTCATGCAAAGAGTGTACCTGAAGACTGTGTGGCATGGGATTAAACTGTGCCCTGCAGTGTTGGCTGAGCCCCTGAGCTTCCTCCTGGGCCTTGAGATGCTCTGCCCATGAAAGGGAGAGTGGAGAGGTGAAGAGGACGCTAGTCTTCAGGCTCCAGTCTGCTGGATACTGGGTGCACAGAGGAGGTACGACAGTTTGATCAATGGCCTGGGGACTCTACAAGGTCAGAGGGGGAGAGGAAACTTTGAATATACAGTTGTCCACTAAAGAATGAAAAGGTAACATTTCTCATAGATAGACTATATTGCCAAAAGTATTCACTCATCTGCCTTTGCATGCATACGAACTTTAGTGACATCACATTCTTAATCCATAGGATTTATTATGATGTCAGCTCACCCTTTGCAGCTATAGAAATTTTAACTCCTCCGGAAAGGCTTTCCACAAGGTTTCTGTGTGTTTATGGGAATTTTTGACCATTCTTCCAGAAGTGCATTTGTGAGGCCAAACACTGATATTGAGTGGGAAGGCCTTTCTTGCAGTCTTGTTCTAATTCATCCCAAAGGTGCTCTGTCAGGTTGAGGTCAGGACTCTGTGCAGGCCAATCAACTTCTTCCACACCAAAACACCAAACCAGGACCTGGCCTTGTGCACTAGCGTGACCCATTCTTTCACAAATGTAGAAGCAGTCTGCATTCCTAGGTTCCTGGGAACACAGTGGTTAGCACTGTTACCTCAAAGCAAGAAGGTCCTGGGTTGTATTCCACCTTGCCCAGGACCTTTCTATGTGGAGTTTGCTTGTTTCCTGGGGTTTGTGTGGGTTTTCTTTTCTGGTTTTTTCCCCACAGCCCAAAGACATGCACTTAGTGAGGTTAGATTAACTGGAGATTCTAATTTGCCTATAGGTGTGATTGTGAGCATGAATGGTTGTCTGTCTTTCTGCGTTAGCCATGTAATAGGCTTGGGGCATGTCCCCTTCTTGCTCTATGACAGCTGAGACCCTGACCCAACCTGACCCTGAAGAGGATAAGCAAAAGAAAATGGATGGTTTTATGCACATGTGGAAGTGAGTTCAAACACCTGAATGCAATATTTGGATGGGTGAGTGAATACCTCTGGCAATGTAGTGTATGTCACACAGGATGAAAAGTACAGAAACAATTCCAACCTTCAGCAGTGGGCGTTTAACATCCTCCTCCTCTTCTTCAAACAGAGAGTCATCCTCAAACAAAGTGACAGACCGCTACAGCAGGACAGGAAAAATAATGACTTTAAAAAACGTCTACAAGGCTCGTGAATGTAACTATATGTGAAGAGCTGTGCTACCATTCAGTACTTTGTATTATGGCACAGTGACGATCACCCGCACAGAAGCACGCTTTGTTTGTGTGTGTGTGTGAGTGTGTGTGTGTGCGTGCGTTTTAGGAGGAAATCTGTAGTGTGTGACCTCTTGTTTTACACATATAAAAAACAGCTTCTGCTTAGATCAACAAACTAACTGTTGACCCAGAGAGCTGCGTCAACAATTTAATTGTACGAAAATAGACGGATAGGGCAGTGCGAAGGGGCTTAAGTAACATTTTTTTCTAATTTTACAAAATGCACAACAGAAAGCTCGGTGTTACAACGCACCTGGGTGGAAACTTGTAGGTGTTCCTGTTTTTCTGCATCAGCCAGCTTGAAACCGAGGGCACGATCTCCCTGGTATTCTCTCCTTGTAGAGTTGTCATCTCCGTCATTTTTGGTTGGCTTCATTATCCCGGAGCTATCCGCAGTTTCGGTATTACCATCGTTAAAAATGAGAAGCTTCTTTTTGGGACTATGAGTATTTTCTATGTTTGCGAACGGGTTCCTGCGTTTTGTTCCAACCCCGGAATGGTTCTCGGTAGTAAAGAGTGGTCCTGGGGAGAAAGGCCGTACACACATCGGAGATGAACTGCTCTGTCCGGTGCAGCCAGTCCGGCCAGAGGAAACTCCGGTGTCGCTTCGGGCTCTTTTCCGCCTCATTCGCAAAATTTCAGCAGGTCGCTTGAAGCTGGGCGAGTACCCTTTGTGTTCAGACATAGTGTGGAGATGTAGGTCGTCCAAATCAATCTACATTTAACGATGTTTTCTTTACAAAGTGCTGGATCCGCTGCTGTTTTGGTTTTGCGCTTTCCCCACTGTACAAATTTGGCGCGCAGCGTGCTGACGTCTGGCGGTTGGCAAACCACCTCAGAGGTGCAGTATCGCCACCTACTGGACCGGAGTGTGGATGAGGAAGTGGACAGAAAAAAAACAAACAAAAAAATTTATATTCTGTCTATTAAGCCCGTTCTTCTCAAAAAAAAAAAAAAATTATCAAATGACCCTAAACGTGCGACAGCTCCTTTTCAAGAAGATTCTCCTATGTAAAAGTAATCATCAGCTGTTTACAAGTTTCCATCAATTCCCTTCGGACCCAGTCATATGTCCAACAAGCTAACAACACATGCTGAACTGATTCAGGTTCAGCACACTACACACACTGTCCATTTGGGTGCTTGCCTATCAACTGGGGAGTTTTATTAAGGCCTGTGTGTCCTAATATAAAATGGGTGATTACTATCTCTTCTTTCCAGTTCCTACCCACTCTCTTCACATGACCAACATGTCTTTGAATAATTATAAAGATGCCTTCCTGTGCCCCAGCCATATTTTCCAGAATTGACTATTAATAATGCTCTTGACTTCAGCTTGCTTTTTCAGCCCCATGTACATAAGCCCATTGAAAAACAATTTATTTCAGTATGATACACATTGTGAAACTATGTCATGTCCATGACATTGAGAAGGGTGGGACAAGAATCAGTGCACACCATATCCAATCTAGAGGGCATAGATTTTTAGGAAACATGTGATTTTAGCATGTTTGACCTTCTTTTGGAAATGTTGGACATGCTCTTTTCATCCAAAAGATGTACATTTTTGCATAACTATGCTAATGCACCTAATTACAGACTAGTAAATAAGCCATTTGCAGTGATGGTATAGTTACCTTGAAAAAGTAATCCAATTCCTGATTACTCCTTTAAAAGTAACTTAGTTACTATGCTGATTAGTTACATTCAACAGTTGCCGGTGTTGTGCCAAAAAGTGATCGTCTGCCATAAAGTGATTACAATGTTTCTTTGTGCTTTCATGTGTAATGTCTTTGCTTATATTGGTAAATAGAGTACAGTCAGCACGATTTATGAAGAGCTTATATATAAAATGAAGAAATAACCTGTTTTGCAAGAATCTTTAGGAGTCTGTGTTATTCTACCTAAATTATAATCAATTCAGTGCTTTTTGGCCACTTCAAATATCTTTATAGATCTGTGATGTTATATTTGTTGCAATTTCTGCAGCCTTCTGAGCCAGATTTCTGTTTAAAAAGACATTTTTGATGTCAGTGACAGGTTTTACCTTTATAAAAAAACAAATATATAAAATCCACTTTGCCAAAAACTGATTGCAGCTCCTACCTTGTAATAGAAATGCTGTTTCTTAATCAAAATGACCTGATATCATTCATGAGAGATATGTTTGTCATATGTTTCACAGATTATGGGCCAACAAATCACTTACAGCTATTTAAATACAGGCAATCACTTTCTGGCAAACACCAAAAATCACTTTATGGCAAACGATCACTCTTTGGAACAACACTGGCAGTGTGACTGTGCCGTGACTCCAGATGTTTCTTCAAATCTGACGTAGTGTTTTTGAAGTTAGATAGCACTTTGTCACCAACACAGAGTGCACAGTTAACCTTGATATTGTCATCTTTAGCTGACACAAACTCACAATAGTGCCGAATTTCAGCTAAAAAACATGCATCTCTCTCCTCCCTCCATTGTTTCCGTTTGTGTCGCTGTGTGGTGTTATTGTCCTGATGCTGAAAACGGGACACAGTTGTCGCATCAGCCAGACGTCACTCCCTGAGAAGCAAGAAGAAAGCAAAAATGTATCTTTTTACTAAGGAAAATTACAAAATGACAAAAATAGTAAAGCACGGTGACTTGGATAAGTAACTTTAATCTGATTACTGGACTGCAAATAGTACTTGTCCAAGTCAGTATTTTTGTCAATAAATAATAATTATTGAGCATACAGAATTGCCGTGCATCAGTGGTATAATACGGAATGCAAGTGGTCAGCCATTGGGCCCAGAGCTACAGGAAGTGCCATAAATATTTTATTACACAAAATGGTGTGGCAGTACTCAAGAGTACAAATGAGGCATGTAAGTGAGGTCTACTACTCTGGTGATTTTTTGTTAAGCAATAACATTGTTATTATTTTCATTCTATAATAATAAAGATACAATGGGCCCACACATTCACCACCATTTAGTAGTGTGAATTCATGCCAATTATCAGTATTACAAAAATGTTTGATGAATGCTCAGCTCCATGCTGCCACCAGGTCCAGACTGTCATACAGGAGGTGGAAGTATACTAAAAGCTTATTAAGTGGTTAAGAAAGCAGAGGGGGAACTGACCACTCTTCCTGCAAACCAGCTGGTGTATTAGTGGTCTTTGATAAAAGCTTCAGAAGTGGTAAAATGACTAGTTCTTATATAGCGCTTTTCTACTCTCTCTGAGCACTCAAAGCACTTATGCAACACATTTAACCATTCACACAAGCACTTTCATATGTAACTAAGCTAAGTGCTTTTATTGTCATTCACACACCTTCATACTCCAATGTCGGAGAGCAACTTGGGGTTCAGTATCTTGCCCAAGGATACTTTGGCATGCAGCAGCCAGGAATCAAACCGCCAATTTTCCGGTTAGTAGGGGACCTGCTCTACCTCCTGAGCTACAGCCACTCCGTGGTAAAGAGAATGTTTTGTTTTACTCTTAGGTGTAGAATTCTCTAATTGCTGAATACTCGTGTGGTTTATTCTGGGGGAGGGGCTTACCTGAATGCCTTTTTCTTGTTAACTGATATACAAATTGAAAGTAGATTTCCCTGGGTGAAATTCTCAGGGTGGCGTTGTTGTTTTTCTTAAGTGACTGAGACTCAAGCTCCAATTCCTTACATGGTCACCCTTGTGTCATTTACCTTACTGAAATTAAATCCATATTGCCATCGCCACACTGACATGTACGCTATAGAACCATAGTCAAGTTCTGATCTCATTAAGGCCCAGTAAATGTTCTGCAATGACTGTCTAGCTGCCCCCCTCCCCCAAGTCCAAACTGATAAACAATGCAAAAGATAGTTGATCTTTTTACATTTTGCCTTAATTTTATCTATATAGGGTCTCAAGTGAGCTTTTCATCAAACAGAACTCAAAGAAATCTAACTGTATTAACCTGATCTAGTGTTTGGCTATATAGCTTTAAAGACAGTGGCTTATGCCACTTAGAGAAACATATCACTTGAGTCTTACTTGAGCCACTGAAAGTTTGAATCCACATGCATTTCACCATTGCTGTAATGCATTTACTGCTGTCTGCATTTTCTTTTGTATGTAGTCAAGATTCCGGCCTCTGATCCAAAGTGCTTTGTTGTCTGCATACAGCCTATTCCTTCTTCTATATTTTCAAAATATGGACTACACACACACTGCCCTGTGGAGTCCCATTTTTTGCTGTATATGATTTAGAATAGTTATTGCCAACCCTGCCTTCTATTGTTCTTCCAAACAAGAAATCTGCCCCTGCACCTAATTTATTTAATTTAATTAGAAGTCCTTCTTTTCACAATGTCCTACACCTTTTCCACATGATAAAAAAGACTGCTACATCCAACTTCTTGTTGGTTTGAGCCTTTCTGATCTCTGACTCAGGGCATAAAATAGCATGCACTGTATTTGATCTTTATGGAACCCACTTTGGTATGGTGAAAAAATGGAATTTACTTTCTAACAGATAGGTAAGTCTCTCAGTGATCATCCTTTCTGTAGTTTTACCTACCTGCTATTGGTCTGTAACTTGATGGGTCTGATGGGTCTTTCCCAGGTTTTAATCATGAAACAATAACAGACTGTTTCCATGTATTGTACCTGATTACCAAACTGCATTAAACAATCTCAGAACAGCAGTGAGTGAGTCATTATCCATGCAGTCCAATATAGTGTAATATATCCCATACTACCATCTGAGCCAACATCTCTGCCTTGTCCACATATTTAACTGCTGTTTTATCTTCTTGTTGTAACAGCAGTATTTTCCAACTGCTTGCTAGCCTATTCATCCTTCTCACCATACCCCAAATATCTACTAACTGTGTCTCTCTACAATACTATTACAATATTGCTGTCAGTATGTGAGCTTTGTAGACCTTATGATTCTCCAGACTGCTGCTTGTCCTCTTTTATAAGTAAAGCAATGCCTCTTTTGAGTGGTGCTTTTTTAACTGTCTGAATGCTCTATTTCTGTCTTTTACCGCTTTACTGCACTCCTCATTCCACCAAGGTACACTCTTCCCAACCTTGCTGCCTATTACCCTTGGAACTGTTTCTTCTGCAGCCTGCTTGATTGCTGTCACCAGCTTTTTGTTCAAAACCTCAACACCACGGATATCATGAATATATACATATGATTGGTAAAACTTTTTCTTTTACGAGTGACAGTAAATTTTGTTGCGTATGACCATACAATGACGAGATATTCATTCATTTTTTTCCTAAGAAGATCCTCACACCAACCACTACATAACACTTGAAACTCTTCCCAGGTTGCTCAACCAAAATTCCACCTTTTTGCTCACTGCAGAACTTCTTGTTGAATTTCTACACCTACTTTAATCAGAATAGGGTAATAATCACCACCCACTGTGTTTTTACTAAGTACCTCTCATGTAGCAATACCTACCACTTTTGGAGATGACAGTGTTAAGGTTATGGGACGATCAGTATTTAAAAGACTACTACACCTTGTACCTTTGCCTCTATTAAGTGTCTTGCCCAGGCGACGGGGGATCAAACGTGCGACCCTCCAGTTGCGAGGTGAGCACCTACCCACTGCGCCACTGCCACCCACATTTAGTACTCAGTTTCTATCAATCTCTGCCACAAAAAAAATTGTTCGAGGCCCTTTTTTCAAAATGCATTTTTCAGTACAGAGGTTCTGTTCTGGCACTTCATTTCTGCTTACTGGGGAAACTACCAATAGCTACTTGGAAAACAGTGCTATCTTCTTACTGTTTTTTTTGTGCAAATGAACATTCATTTTCAAGATATGGAAGATGTTGGCAGACAGAATTCAGTACTAGATTTATATATTTTGCTGGTGTGTGGAAAATTTCCCTATAGCCTAGAACAAGGTGAAGGCCGGGGGTCTGGAGGCCGCCTAGGTTAACTACTCACGTCAGTAAAATGCTCTTTCCCCACCTCTTTAATGATTTTATGCTTTGATAGCCAATTTGGTTCTTCACCGTCCAAGTCAAAAAAGTGTCAAGCCTGACTGTATTGTATTTTGCCCCCTTATACACAGGATCCATTTTAAATTGTAATTTAAATTGAACTATTATTGTGATCTCTAATGTCAGAATGTTCGGTGCAGAAGGCACCGCTGATTGGTTCAAGTAGAAAGCTATGCCAGAGCACATTGCAAATCTTTCAATACAATAACACCCTTCACACTTCAAAATTATAATTTTAAGTAACAATTTTCTTATTAGCACATTAAGGTTCTTTTATGCTTAAAACAAAGTTTTCATTGGATTCATAATTAGCTTCAAGTCAGATATAGAAGAAATAAACTTAGTAGTATATTGTGTCATATTTTCAAAACTCAAAGGCAGGAAATCAGACCTGTGCTCATAAAGAATATTGAAATATAATGAAACCCACCTCTAAGAGATTCTCTACTCTTACCCTTGGGAACAACATCACATAAAGAGTTTAAGAAATAAGTCAAAGACCTGCCTTTCACCTCCTCTCTCCTGTCTTATAACTGAGGGAAGTGGACATGAACTTAAAATGTTGAATGTTCCACTACAACCCATTTACTACGTAATAGCTAAGAAAAGGGTTGTTGGGTAGAGAAGATGCGGTTCAGCCCACTGCAACTCCTCTACCCAACAATCCATTCTCAGGAGGTTGAACCTTTCCATTTTGCACACAGCTACAACTGAAACAAAGGTTGTATGAAAATGACATTTAATTTACAGCAGTATTGACTCCCTCTGTCAGAGTTCCATTTTGATGAAAATGTATCCAGCTGTCCCTAAGGATGCCTCAGTTTCCTTTTTATATTAACAGTTCAAGTCATCCACAAACTCGAGTCACTCATCAGGTTTTAAAGCCAAATGCTGGAGATGCCATGTATATCACCTTTAAAGGTGTTGGAATTGCTCTTTGTTTACATGACATTTTTGTTAAGTTGCCTCTCTCATTGCCCAACACTGTTATTCCTGGACTCTGGCTTCAGTAGATCAGCTTTTTATATTATGTGCTCCTCATCTGGCTGTAGTCACTCTCTTTAACAGGCTCCGTTTGTGTGCGAATTGGGAGAGAAGGCAATTTAAGGTTTGCATGTTTGCCTGAAGAATTTCCTTCAGGTTCTGAAATAGGAAAGGATGAAGTGTGTGTGCTTTTGTGTTGTCTTGAAGTAATTTAGCATAAATGTAACAGAGAATTATTTATGAAAATGAAATATATCAAAAGAATAGTAAATAGTTGTATTTTCTTTATATTTACAACAATCAAATTCAAATATACATTACCAACAATGTTATAACAAATTATGTCATAAATATGTATGTGTCTCTCCAGGTCTGTGTGTGTTTCTGTTTGACAGAGAGAGACCATGAGAAAAAGGAAGGGGTGACAAAAACATAACATCAAGATGTCATATACAGTCATTGCTTCAAACGGTACAAATCAGTAGTGGTAAATACGACACCCACAGATACACAGACTCTCACCCATTCACATGCACACAGACAGGATCAGACAGAAAATGCAACTTATGAAGGTGTTATGAGTTTTTTACAACCTCTGTGCTGTAATGGTTGGTCAGTGTAGGGTGATAATGTTCAAAATTCACCAGAAGTAGGTTCGGTGAACAGAGCAGATCATCTTGGAGGAACGCTGCTAATAGAATACAGTTAACTTTAGAAATGGAAGTGATGGAATGAAAAACTAGGAGAAAACAAATGGAAAGTTTTCATGGCAAATATATATATATATATATATATATATATATATATATATATATATATATATATATATATATATATATATATATATATATATATATATATATATATATATATATATATATTTCTTGAACTTTGTTTTGACAAAATTATCTTCTGTGCTGAAGTGGTGGTAAAGTATTTAGGCTGTGTTAGGCTTCGTTCAGATGCCAGGAAAGAAAATTTAGGGAAAGTGAAGCAGTGAAAATGTTTTCAAAGTATCAAGAGATGACATGAGCTCTTTTGTTCCCCAAAAATGTCAGAAGGAGAGCTAAGGAAAAAAAGGAGAGCATTCTAATGTATAAAAAGACAGAAATGGTTCAACACAAGCAGATCATCACAATATCTGGCATGAGCAAATCATATAGCCACAACATCAACCACAATTATGAGGAAGAAGTCCTGTTATTGAATAAAAGATGCTTGACTGAAATCAGTCCAGTCCTGCTCATGCGCATAGTGTCTTCATTCACCAGTTCTCCTCTGTAGAGAAACGCTGGCTTGATATACCCTGATGTGACATTGTCAGTATATAATTATATACTGGCTGTATTCATCTGGCTTTTGGTTGTTTGATGATGTTCAGTACCCACAATGAATAACTAACCAATGCTTTTAACATGCAGTTTTACTCCAAAATCAATATTGCTGTTAAATAGAGGCAGAGCCACTGGATATTACCTTCTCATTTATGTTTGTTCCACCCTTGCAATGTGTTTATTACATGACCTCTTAAGGTCACCCTAGATGAGCGCACCCTTTGTCCCTTGCCTTTGCTTGTTCAGTAAGGTCTCCAGACAGCTTCAGCAGGAGCCATATTTGTTGGAGAGCTGCTATGGCTGGACTCCACTTCTGCACCCACCCCTTCATTCTGACTGGGTAAAGAGGGGTGCAGGAGAGAAGAGCCCGTGGAGGCATTGGTGCATGGTGGCAAGATTCTTGGTGGTGAGCGTGAATCAGTGCTGCCTGGTCCGCCAGCCATCATGGAGAACTGGTAGGAGCCAGTGGCAGTGGAGTAGTAGAGGTGATATGGTGAGGAGGTGGACTGGAAGGGCCCGTTCTGAGCTTGGGGAGTGTTTGCAGGATAAGGAGGAGGCAGATAGGTGTGATACCTCCCTGCAGGGGTGGTGGCCATAGCTGTTGCCATGGTGATACCGAGTGCACCATTGGAGACTGGATTGTGGGAGGGGGTATAGGTAAAGGCAGCTGCAGTAGAAGGATAGTGCACCCGGGGATCAGAAAAACGTGAGTCAGGCAAGGAGGACAGAGAACTAAAAGGTCGTTCTAAAGTCATCCTGTGGTCACCAAAGGCAGTGAGATCAGGACCTGAAAGACAACAAGAGTTAGATGTTACAACCTAATCACAGTGTTCCTTGGGTGTGTGAGCATGCATAGGTTTGGTACCTGTTAGTCGAGAGGACAGGTCACTGAGAGAAGAGCGACCAGGTGATAGAGAATTAGCTGCGGGGACGGTGGGTGTAGTTATCTGGCCAAGATAGGGATATGATTGATCATAAGACCAAGATGGAGATGACTGCATCTGTCTGGAGTCTGAAAGAGACAAGCAGATAAAAGAAGGAGTGAGAGAGGGATTGCAAGAGAAAATAAATTCAGTAACTGATACTTTCGGAGCCGTGCTATTGACAAACTTTATATTATGTCCTTTGAACCCGTTAAAATATTAGATTTGGTTAGAAATCATCAGGTAACATTCTTTTCCCATCTGTCAAATGTCTGCCAACACCCTCCTTGCTTTGAATGGCAGTTGCTTCAATCTTATCTCAAAACTGAGAATTAACTTAACTAGATATGCATTCCTTTCCCATTCTCAGTGGTTATTTTGCTTTTCATCAATACAATTGCAAATTTCTTTGATATTTCACAGTCAACAAATTGCTGTATGTCTCTCTATTTATATGCTTGTTAAGGCATTATGACAGAGGCACAGCTGGCTTACTGACATAATAACACTATAAATATGAAGGAAACAAAATTATGGTTAGAATTACAAGTAAGCCACACCCTTCATTCACATGCTGTGAAAACTTAAGCTGTCAACTAATTTACATTCTGTCATCTTTACATTGTACAGTATACCTCTCATTTTGAAAAGCTCAAAGCTTTTGTCCATGGCAAAGTACAAAACAAAACAAAACAAAAAAAAATACAGTGTCTGTCTGCCATCAGAGTTAGTGAACACATTCAGAAAATGCATAGAAAATATACTTCATAAACAATAATGGCTCTAATTTTATAGGACAATATAAACTACAATATTTCAGTGCATAATTTCTGTATACTATTTGAATACAGGATTATTAAAATGAACTGTGCCTTGTGAGAATAGTTCTTAATGATGAGAGAAACTGAAGAATGAGAAATAGGAAAAGAAGCAATAAGTTAGCATGGTGGTAGATGAGTCTGAGAAATGACACTGATGACTCACAGAGTTGAAGACAAAAGTGTGTATGTGTGCTGGCGTGTGTAGACAGATTAGAAAGTAAGAAGCAAATTGTACACAGCAGCCAAAACTTCAGTGAAGTCTTGCCAATCACTTTTCCCAGTACTTGTGTTTGTGAGTTTGAGGCTCAGACCCCATGCAAAGCCTTCTCCTTATCATGTTTCTCACAGACAGGTAGCTAGAGTGCATAGAAACATGTCTGTTGGATTTTGTAGTTATATAATAACCGACTCAGCCATATCAAAATGACATCTGTAGTACAATTCTGACACTACAGATTGTATGCAATTTCACTGCTTGCATATTTATTAATAATTGGTAGTTAAACTGAACAGTTTTTATAGCAGTTTAATCAGTTGTTCTTAACTGTTACAATCATAAAAAATAAGCTGGGGGCTGTTATGCTACATATAAACATTAAGGAAAATGCATTGTTTGACAGGACAAAGACCTTTGTTGAATGCAACGTATTTAGGGCATGAAAAGCTTAAGAAATCGATTAATAAAGTGGAAACAGCCAATAAAATAAAATAAAATAATGAAAAATGGAATCCTCCTGGTTTTCTTGCACTGCGGTGAGAGCGGATGGTGGGGCTATACAAATCACTGGTTTGGTAAAGTGGGCATCAGCCATCCTCAGCCTCCCATAACTTGTTTGCCCACATGGGACTTCTTTTCAGCTCCAAACACTTACTGCGGCCTCTGATCTTTTAATTTATTTGCCACAGTTCCAAGAGTTGCATCCATACCAACCACCCTTCAACTACACAGAGTGAATGATAAGTCTTACAAACACAAAACTTTAAAATATGATACCTGGTTAATATTTCAGAAGTTGTTGGTAATCCCTGTAAGTATATAAATGAGTTACTTTCCTAACTTATGCAATTCTGTTTTCAGGCAAGTAGTTACTGTTAATTATTACTATTAAGATAATGCCTGAATATGTATGTATATTTTACTGTATTTAAAAAAAGAGTCTGTTTGGTTAACTTAAGTATAGATTACAACATATGCATATAGATGTTCCATCCAATCATTCTGTTCCACTTATCCTTTGCAGGGTCCGGGGGAGCTGGAACCTATCCCAGCTGTCATAGGGTGAGAGGCAGGTTACATCCTGTACAGGCTACCAGTCTGTTGCAGGGCTAACGCAGAGAGACACTCAGATTCACACCTATAGGTAATATAGAATCACCAATTAACTTAACCCCACTAACTGCATGTCTTTGGTCTGTGGGAGGAAATTGGAGCACCCAGAGAAAACCCAGGCAGAGAAGGTGGAATGGAACCTGGGACCTTCTTTCTGTGAGGCAACAGTGCTAACTAATTTTATTTACATTGTACATGCTTCCCTTAGGCAGTATTATTAGAAAGCATTGCATCAATTTCCATTGTTATGCAGATGATACTCAGCTTTATCTATCCATGAAGCCAGATGACACACATCAGTTAGTTAAACTGCAGGAATGTCTTAAAGACATAAAGGCCTGGATGACCTCTAATTTCCTGCTACTAAATTCAGATAAAACTGAAGTTCTTGTACTCGGCCCCACAAATCTTAGAAGCACAGTGTCAAACCAGATACTTACTCTGGATGGCATTACTTTGGCCTCCAGTAACACTGTGAGAAATCTTGGAGTCATTTTTGACCAGGATATGTCCTTCAATGCATATATTAAACAGATATGTAGGACGGCTTTTTTACATCTGCGCAATATTTATAAAATTAGAAACATCCTTTCTCAGATTGACGCTGAAAAATTAATCCATGCGTTTATTACTTCTAGGCTGGACTACTGTAATTCATTATTATCAGGCTGTCCTAAAAACTCCCTGAAAAGCCTTCAGCTGATCCAAAATGCTGCAGCTAGAGTACTGACAGGGACTAGAAAGAGAGAGCAGATTTCTCCCATATTGGCTTCTCTTCATTGGCTCCCTGTTAAATCCAGAATAGAATTTAAAATCCTTCTCCTAACATACAAGGTCTTGAATAATCAGGCCCCATCTTATCTCAAAGACCTCATAGTACCGTATCACCCCAATAGAGCACTTCGTTCTCAGACTGCTGGCTTACTTGTGGTTCCTAGGATACTTAAAAGTAGAATGGGAGGCAGAGCCTTCAGCTTTCAGGCCCCTCATCTGTGGAACCAGCTCCCAGCTTGGATTTGGGAGACAGACACCCTCTCTATTTTCAAAATTAGGCTTAAAACTTTCCTTTATGATCAAGCTTATAGTTAGGGCTGGATCAGACAACCCTGAACCACCCCTTAGTTATGCTGCTATAGGCCTAGGCTGCTGAGGGGGGTCCCATAATGCACTGTTTCTTCTCATTCACCTTTATTTACTTGTTTATACTTCACTCTGTATTTAATCATTATTATTAATCTCTGGCTCTCTTCCACAGCATGTCTTTTGTCCTGTCTCTCTCCACTCAGCCCCAACCGGTCGCAGCAGATGACTGCCCCTCCCTGAGCCTGGTTCTGCTGGAGGTTTCTTCCTGTTAAAAGGGAGTTTTTCCTTCCCACCGTTGCCAAGTGCTTGCTCATAGGAGGTCGTTTTGACTGTTGGGTTTTCTCTGTGTTATTGTAGGGTCTTTACCCACAATACAAAGCGCCTTGAGGCGACTGTTTGTTGTGATTTGGCGCTATATAAATAAAATTGAATTGAATTGAATTGAATTGAAATTAACCACCATGCCACTGTGCTGCCCTGCATATGGATGTTTTCTTGTAAAATAGAGAATGTTGCATGGCATTTTAAATGATGAAAAATAAGTAAAATATAGCAGTGTATAACTCAGTAAAAATAAAAACACATTTTATGCTACTGGAAGTTAATTTGCCATTAGTCGTGAACTGGTGGACCAAGTTTGTCAGCAACAGAGAAAAAAAAAAAAAAAAAAAAAATATATATATATATATATATATATATATATATATATAGAAAGGATGCCATTATTGGGCTGTATGCTTTTGGAGTTTTGTTTAGTTGCCAGTTGCCACACAGCCCAGTTAAGTCTGTGCATCTTCTACACAGAAGTAATTGGTGAAAGTTTCTCTCACATTGATGGCTTCAATACCTGCATTGTTCCTTTCTCTCCTAATGCTCTGGAGAGCAGAAGCCTCTTCTGCTTCATCATCTTATGAAAGTTTCGATGAGGCTTTAGTTCTTCTCCTCTGCACTCTTCTCTATTGATATTGTAGAAAATGCAGGTCACCTTCACACCTTCACAGTAGATTCCCCACTGTGCAGGCAGAATGCCAAATGTGTCCTCAATTATCAACCTTGGCCTTGACAGCCTGTAACTGAAGGCCCCTTTTCCCTGGATTCATGACAAAGGTCTCATGTAATCACTTTGGAGGGGGAAAGCTTTATCTGCTACAAAGACATTAGGCAGGGGTCCATAATGCTCTGCTCCTGGCAATGTAGTGTTCTCTAGCAGATCTAGTCTTGCCCAGATGTACTGTTTGAGTCACTCCATCACCAACTAACTGGCAACTTAACCACCAACATCTATTATGCTGAAGCAATGTTTTGCATCCACAACTGCTGAAAGGACAATAGAAAATGTCCCTTTGTAATTATGGAAAAGTGACCCAGACATATCGGGGACCTGAATCACCATGTTTCCCATAAACAGAGCTCACACAGTTTGGGAAGTTCCAGTGATGGAGAAATTTGGCAGCAAAACGCTTCCAGTCTTTGATGGGGACTGGCATATCTTCAGCCACCAGGGAATCCCAAATGGCCTGTGTTACGTCTCCAGCTATGTTTCCCACTTCACTGTGTCCAACACGATAGCTGAATGGAGCAGAATAAATCCCAGTAGCAAAATAACTGTCAAAATACTGGAAAACATGGACCATATATTCTTAATATTTAAAAATGGGAAATAAATAAATCAAGTTACCATTTTAATAAAATAACAACTTCAAACAAATGGTGAGACATTTTGGCTCATGCTAAATACCTCAGTACTCACTTAGGAGTCTTCAGCTTAAAGACATTCAATCACACCTTTATTTATTTACACAATCAAACTTAAAATCAAAAACCTGTAATTCACATAGTACTACTATTAGTGGAACAAACAGTCTCTTTATTAATAATGAATGTAGATCCACAAAGACCTAGATATAGAAAAACCTTTGAAATATTAACCATAAATGCCACTGTCTGTGGTAATGATAGAAACAGCAGTGGAAAGAACATACTTTTTATCGGTATTCCCACTGTAAATAATAGTAATACTGTAAAATTAAGCTAAATAGGGTTTTATTTATTTATTTATTTTTAGCTTTTTTTGTTGACTAAGAAAGGGTGAAAAGGTTCTCCAAAAAGCCATAGCATAGTTCCCACACTTGATTACCTTTTCCTCACCTCAAGCAAATCCAGAGTCATTCACCCAGTGAGATGGTTTGTCAGCATGTTGTGTCCATCCATATTGTGGTCCCATGTTTAGCAGGAGTTCCTCAAACTCTATACACAACCTGTAGTACTGCTGAAAGTGCATTTCATTCAGTCTGAGCTCTTGAAGCAGTTGGCATTTCCCTGTTGTAGTGAGCTTGAAGATGTTATTTTAAATACAAGAGGACAACAAGAACAGCTAGGTCTTGGCGGTGCATAGTTTTGAGTAACCTGCCATTTACTACTTGTTTCAAAAATTGAAGTGAAAAATGTGCAAGAGGGTTACATGGCAACGTGTGGATGGATAACTTGTTCTTCAGTCATTTAGAACTCAAACAGGCTTTACTTTTGCAATGATTCTCCTTTGATAAAAGCTTCTATTGGTAAAAGCTGCTATTCATTGGACAGCTTATTTAAAAAAAAAAGTTAAGGAGAAATCAAAACCTACATAGAATTACCCTTTTAGACTATAAAACATAAACATGAAATTAATTTTTAAAAATTACATAACACTAACAAATCGCTATCCATGAAACTTAAAAACTTCTCCGTGAATCGCCACCTTATCATAGTGAAAGGGATTGTGTGTCCCAGGGGTCTGTGTGTCCCAGGGGTCTGTGCTTTGCCCCCGGTAGGGTCCCCCATGGCAAATTGGTTTTGGGTGAGGGGCCAGACAAAGAGGATTTCCAACAACCCCTATGGAAGATACACCAAGGGGACTGTTTATCCTGCCCGGGATAGAGTTACCAGGGCCCCACCCTAGAGCCTGGCCTGGGGAGGGAGCTCAAGGGAGAGTGTCTGGTGGCTGGGTATTAGCCTGTGGTGCCCAGTTGGGCGCAGCCCTAGGAGGAAACATGGGTCCACCCTCCTATAGGCCCATCACCTGCAGAAGACATTATAGGGGTCAAATGCAATGTGTGTCGGGCAGTGGCTAAGGGTGGAGGCCCTGGCGGACTGATTCCTGGAAGCCAGGGGTGGAGGCCCTGGCGGCCTGATCCCTGGCTATCGAGACTAGCTATTGGGACATGGAACATCACCTCTGGTAGGGAAGGCGCATGAGCTAGTGCGTGAGGTTAAGAGATACCAGCTAAATATAGTCGGGCTCACCTCAAAACATGGCCTGGGCTTTGGAACCAGTCTCCTGGAGAGGGGCTGGACTTGGTTCCAGTCTGGAGTTGCCCTCGTTGAGAGGTGGCGAGCTAGGGTAAGTATTCTTGTATCCCCTCAGCTTACTACCTGTATGATGGAGTTTTCACCAGTGGATGAGTCTCAATTTCTGCTGTGACATTGCGACGATAGTGTCAGAATTTGGAATAATGAGCCCCTTAGTACTATTGTTTATTAAATACCACAGCCCACCTGAACAATATACCCTTTTGATGACAGGTGGTGGGTACTCTGAACTGTCTGAACCGTTTCACAAAACTCAAATGATTTCAAATGGGTTTTATGAACATGACAATGAGTTCACTGTACTAGTGACCATATCTCCACCCTATGGAGCACCTGTCAGATGTGGTGGAACCAGAAATTCCTCCTGACAGATCTGTCACAACTGTGTGATGCTATCATATGGAAAAAAAATTGAGGAATGTTTTCAACATCTTGCTGCATCTATGCCATGAAGATTTAAGGCAGTTTTCAAGGCAAAAGGGCATCCAACCTAGTACTAGTATGTAATGAAGTGATCGGTGAGTGTATATCCACCTGCATCCAGTGGTATTCTGCATCCAGTGGTCCAGAGGTTACACATCAAGTCTTTATCCTCTGGAGTTTTTCCCAACCATTTACAAATGGTATTGGCTGGGTTGGCATGGTTTTTCAGACTGGAAATGATGGCAGTCCTGGAGATGGTAGTACTATGACTTTATCTGCCAGGTATGTTCTACTAGGCATGTGAGTACTTATTAATGCATTCAGCTGTATCAGTCTTACTAGAGGGCAACCTTTCACACAGTGAGGATATATCGTGAGTGTTTTGTTCATCTTTAAGCTTTCTCTCCAGTGTTTCTCTGCTGTAACAACAGGTAACGCAGGCTTACTAATGGAATGCTATAGAAACTAGACTGACAACAGAAGAAGGATCTAGCTTGATTAAATTATCAGTTTGTACTAGGCTTTACCTTTATACATTACCAACCATTTTTTATCTAATAATCTTTTTTTTTGCAAACTACTTGCCACACAGTGATTGCTGGACCCTGACATAACTGTCCACTTTTGTAGTCTTGAGCAGAAAGCACCAGCTGTTTGAAGCCCAAAAGACTGGAAATAATGGGGAACACAGTCCACAAGAACTTTGAAAGATGAAGAAAAGACATTTCAGCATCAGAGTCCTTTGTTTGTGCTCTTCTGAGGTTCTGCATTGTTAAGGGCTCTGATCATATCTTATCTTATATTATAATGAATGCCTTATGTATGTTTTCTTTGGCTGCTTTACACAACTCCAATTTTGAATACTATTTATATCTTTGACACATTAGTAAGGGTGTACATTCAGTACTCAGTAGTTCATAAGCTTTCATTTAATAACTACTCTGTGTGTTTTACTTTTGTTTTGAGCTGTAAGGGGTTTAGCTGCGGAGAGAACATAGATTGTTATCAAATGCATACAAACATCTGTGTGTAATAAGCAGTGATGGCATAGTTATCTTGAAGAAGTAATCTGATTTCTGATTACTCCTTTAAAAATAACTTGGTTACTTTACTGATTACTTAATTTTGGAAGTAACTAAGTTAGATTGCAAGTTACTTTTTTAATAGCATTCAAAAGCTGTCTGTGTTGTACCAAAAAGCGATTATATGCCATAACCTGATTTCTGGTATTTGTCAAAAAGTGGTCGTCTGTATTTAAACCCTTGTAAATGACTTGTTGACCCATAATGTGTGAAACATGTGTCAAACATATCTCTCATAAATGATATCAGGTCATTTTGAGTAGGAAATAGCATTTCTATCACAAGGTAGTAAGCTACAATCAATTTTTGGCAAAGTGAATTTTATATATTTATTTTTTTTAAGGTAAAAAATGTCATTGACATTAAAAATGCCTTTTAAAGCAGAAGTCTGGCTCAGAAGGCTGCAGAAATTACAACAAATTTAACATCACAGTTCTATAAAGCATAAGTGGCCAAAAAGCACTGGATTGATTTTAATGTAGGTAACAATAACACGACAGATTTATTTCTTGATTTTATATATAAGCTCTTCATAAATCACGTTGACTGCACTCTATTTACCAATATAAGCAAAAACACATTAAAGCACATAAGACATCAGAAATCACTTTATGGCACAACACCTGCAGCACCCCACATCGCCTCAACATACAAATGACAACCATGAAACGAGGGTGACTTAACCATGTTTAAGGGCAGCATTTCCTCTACTACATACTGTCCGACCAACTTCTTCAGCTCTCCCCCACTTACTGGTTTTGTACTGTAGTCCAGCTTTTGTTGTTTGGGCGCTAGTGAGTCTCCTGCATTAGTTGCAGCTCTCTGCTTTGGACCACCTGGTGGACTTGCTCTGTAAGTTTGACTTTGCCGTGCTGTGACTCCAAATGTTCCTTCAAATCTGACGTAGTGTTTTTGAAGCTAGATAGCACTTTGTCACCAGCACAGAGTGTCCAACTTACCTTGATACTGTCAACCTGACACAAATTCTAAATAATTCCAGTATTTCCAGCTAGAAAACGTGCATCGCTCTCCTCCCTCCATTGTTTACGTTTGTGTCGATATGTGCTGTTATTGTCCTAATGCTGAAAACGGGACGGAATTGTTACATAGGCCAGGCGTCACTCCAAGAAGAAAGCAAAAATATATCTTTTACTAAGGAAAATGACAAAAATAGTAATGTACAGTGACTTGGATAAATAACTTTAATCTGATTACTGGACTGCAAATAGTAACACGTTAGATTACTTGTTACCAAAAAAAGTGGTCAGATTAGAATAACGCGTTACTAAGTAATGTGTTACTGACAACACTGGTAATAAGCTGACATTTTAAATGTAACAGAGCCAGAGCTGTGTACATAATTTATTACTCACAGCATGGAGAAATTAGAGAAGTGAAAGAAACAAAGACAAATATTAAATGAGAAATGAAAGCTTGGTGCGAGGGGGAGAGGGTGCCAAGAGGAAAGGAGTGTGAAGACCAGGAGAAAGGAAAAGTCAACTGCTGAATGGCCTATTAACTGTTTTCTGTTGATATTTTCATTTTCACAAGGATCAGAAAAACAAAGTAGGAAGCACTAAGAGATCACCTCTCTTGTTTCTCTTTCAGTCAGTTTACAACTACCTCTTCTGCTATTCTACATCTCTGCTCATTGTCATGTTAAAGGCCTCAGTTTGCACATTAACAGCTTGAAAAAGACTCAGCTCAAACTGTTAATAGAAAACAATCATTCCCCACATTCACATAAGCTCCAAGATCAATTTAAATGGTTTTAAAGGTAGTAAGAATGCCCTAAGATGAGATGGCTAAGGAATATACAAAATTACAAATAACAAATTAAAGAAAAAAAATTGTTTTGTCCCTACTTTGGCCTTTTTTGGCTGCTTAGTTATCTGGAATTTTGCTCTCACACTTTTGAATGAAGCAACTTTACCTTCTAACATATTTTTACACACACACACACACACACACACACACACACACACACACACACATACACACACACACACACAAAAGTTAAATTGATGTACTTCTTCAAATATTTCAACTGGAGGGGACCTTTAAGCTATGAAAGTATGAAATATATAGAAGCTGAGGTATGCAAGCAGTGCCTCTTTTTCTTTTAATTTGGGACAGTTATATACGTGCACTTTAAAATATATGTTTTCTCACAGTAGCACTTCCTGCCAGCTGACTCTCATTTCCTCCTTATGACGGCAGTTGTGTCCTCACTCAGTCACTCACTTGCGTGCACACACACACCCAAATGCACACATAAGTTAAAACTCAGTAAACATGCAGAAACATTCAGCGTCACTACCACTGAAGACAGAGAGGAACAAATACTGTCTTTTGGTATCAGATAGAGTATCCACAGCAACCGCAACACACAGATTCCCAAATGCACACACAAACACACAAAGACACATATAGACAGAGACCATCAGAAGGAAGAAGAAGGAACAATGACATATGCACACACACACACACACACACACACACACACACACACACACACACTTAAAATGCCTGTTAGTACTAGAATTGTAGTTAAATTGGCAAGCTCCGCTCCACTCCTTTCAGAAAATCAACAAACAGCTTTTGCTGCAACTGTAAAACTAGTTGTTTAAGAGAACTTTGTACTAGCTGTTCACTCATATAGTCTTATGAATATGTTCTCAGCACTGCTGAAGTTTTAAAACTCAGTGGAAGTGAGAAATATTCAGCATTTTATTTTTACTTTTCTTTTAAGGAAAGACATTTTTGAACATGTGACTGCAACCTAACAAACCAGTATGTTCTGACTATTACAAACACAAATTAATAATTTACTTCAATAAACACATCACAAACAGAAAACAATGGCATGTTGTCTCTACATAGGATGTGAAGACATCCTCTCCAAGGACAATGTTGTTAAAATTTGTCTTCTTAGCTATTTCTCTATTTCTCCTCGTAACAATTACCATTTAACTTTCCATGCATAAATGCTGCATGATTCTAACAATCAGAAATGACTGTTTGCCAGTTCACTGCTGAATTTGAATGTGTTCTGTCTTATGCAGATAACTGTTTCAATACAACCTGTATTTGTACAGTCCCCTGTAGATTGTATATGTACAGTGATATAGAGACTCACTTATTACTCAGTTACAACTTAATATTGTAACCCTAACCAAGAATTGCAAATTTCTCTCCTTAACCTAGCTTAAACAACTCTTTCCCATATCTTCACGGTATGGCTTATCAATTTTATCCCTTTGTAGACCAGGGTTCTAGGCAGAAAAAACTGAACTGCTTGCTAGTGCTAGGGCCATGCCTGCTTGTAAACTGTGGTGATAGCCATCCGCTCTGATAGCTAACAGCTGAAATTCTCAGCCTGGTGTTGCACCAGGCAATCAACCACTAGCTAGAATCCTGCTGTAGATACTTTGTACATCACCTTTGTTCTTAAAAATCAGTTCCAGTACACTTGTTCTCCATTCCTCAGTCATCCTCTCTCTCTCCAGGAATGTGTTAAACAAACTGGTTAAAAAATTCACTTCAGTGTCTCTTAGACATAATACACAAAATTGCACAATGAGTTTTATTTAGTAGTAGATCTTTCAGCCACCAGTGTCAGCACTGATCACACTGCTGTGACAAGAGACTAGTTTTGGGCGGCCAACTTAAGTTATTCCTTGTTATTTTGTTAATCAGAACCTGCTGTGAGCTACTAATAGAAATGAAAATGAAAAGGGAGGTTGTTATCCAGCACTATAACACACAGCATCATGAGCCTGGATCCAGCTGAAAAACAGTCCTTCAAGGCTAAAAAATTGGAAAAGTTGGATGATTGTTGTGGAATAGGTCTCAAATGAAAGTAGCGTCAGTTAATGAAAATGGCAATGTATGTAACAGTTTTACAGTTTTGCACAGGTAGGAAGATGACTGAAGCTAATTAGACATAAATGTCTCTTACCAGGAGTTAGCTGAGTGTGTGTGGAACTGGGAGAAAGTAGCAGAGTTGAGAGCTGCAGGTTGGCGGCTGTTGGCTGAAGACTGATGGTGATGGTGATGAGGAGGTGTCACCCTCATGGAGGTCCTTCTTAGCTGTTCCAGCTCTGTTAGCCTCTCAGAGAAAGCCAGAGAGCCTGGTTTGACCTCGTCCATCTTCTGACGATGACCTGATAGAACAAGTTGAGAGGAAATCTTTAAGACTGTTTCAAGCATTGCATTTTAGCTGATTTATCAGTAGAGCATCTCATGCTTGTAATTAGACTAGTATTTAGGAATCTAGTGATGGGCAACACATAGGGGTCTGGCTGTGTATCTGTGGTGGTCAGTCATGTTGTTTGTGTGGCTGGCTGCACTTCAAAGCTCTGACACTCAGCTCCAGTTACAGGCACTTCCTCCTAAGGGGGAAGTGTGCATGTGTGGACAGACAGCAGTCTGTGTGGGGGAGTTATAAACAAGTGATGGTTATTCACAGCTGAACAGATTTGACAGAAGTATTGTCTTTTTGTCACCTCTTATTATGCTTGAGTCTTTTGACCAGTGGCACTTTGTTAACTTCAGTTTCATGTAACACGAACAAGTGTTATTTTCATGACACATATTAGTGTTCACTAGAAAAACCACATCTGTCTCCATTCTTCTTCCATTATTAAGCCTAAAAAAAATCCCCATGTTTCATCACACTCAGTGGGAGAGGAACTCAGTGTTGCATCAGGTTCCTCTTATTGACTCACTCAACTGAAAGTTTATCTGCAGGGATGAGAAGCAACTCTTCATTGAGTATATAATTGATAAAAATAAATTAAAATTCAAGTGATTAAATAACTACTTTAAACAAGAAATATGATACTACGAGATTCTTTATAATATTGTGTCCGCACAAAATATATTACAGTTAAAATTACATGCTAGAAATGGATGGGTAAACTAGCTACAATTACAGGAACAAGCACGTGAGATTTATTACTTAGTGGTTCAACCAACTGTATTATTATTACTTATTATTGGTGTGTAATGTTTCCTTGAAAAACTAAATCTTTGTCAATGGGCATAAATCAGTTTCAGTCTGAAGAAGGGCATGTTGGCCCGAAACATCACGTTTTAAAGGTCTGTTTGGATTAAAATCTTTTCTGGTGTTTCTGGACTTCTTTGTTTCTCATAAATTCGTTTCAGGCACATGTAATATTAACATACCTGTTTTGTGAGTAAAGAGCAATGCTGTTGATAAGAACTGAATTATCTAAAATTTAGTTGTACTCAACTGTGTGACATTTCTGTGATAACTGTATGACAATTTTGATTAGTATTACTTCTGAGGAGGATCTGAAATGCTGAATGTCATGGTACTTTTGGGCTTGTACAGCATTTATATCACTGAGAGGGTGCTGACCAAGGAATAACCTCCTAGTTAGATTCAATACCTTCAAGATTGACTAAAATATGCAGGTGCCCACATGGACAAGCCTTCTGGAGAAAGGTTCTAGAGTCAGACAAGACTAAACGAGAATGAGCTTTTCGGTCATAATGACAAGTGGTATCTTTGGAGGGGTAAAGGTAAGGCTTCTAACTCTGTGCTGTACTGTAACATCTGTCAAGGATAATGGTGGTAGCATCATACACTGGGGCTGCTTTCTTGCCAGTGCTCCTTGTACATGGCACAAAGTGGATGGAATAACGAGGAAGGGCTGCCTCCAAATTATTGTCCGTCACATCAAATCAAGAGCTAAATGTTTGAAACTTATACACAGCTGGGTGTTTAAATAGGGCAGTGATCCCAAAAACACAAAATTGGTTTTGGAATGAATAAAGCAAGCTTACATTAACTTTTTGGAATGGTCTTCCCAAAGCCCCAATCTCAATCCTATTCAAATTTGAGGACTATGCTTAATCACAAGCCAGGTCGGTGCCAGGAAACCAACCAATTTAACTGAACTATACCAGTTCCGCCAAGAAGTGGAATTATGCCAGAAAGTTCTTGATGGCTATCAAAAGCATCTGGTCAGGGGGGGCAAAAAGTAGCAAAAGGGGGACAAACTATTGAGATATGGACTCCAATAGACCCCTGAAGGCATGCTGTAGTATCTGGCACTAACATGGATTTGACTTGTTTGTCCAGCACATCCAACAGATGCTCAATTGGATTGAGATCTGGGGAATTGGAAGTCACATCGCTGACTCAAATTCAGTGTTTTGCTCATTAAACCATTCCTGAGTCTTTGTAGCAAGGATAATTATTCTGCTGAAAGAGGCCATAGCCATCAGGGAATACCATTTTCTTGAAAGGACCCAAGGTTTCCCAGTAGAACACTCCCAAAAGCATCACGCTGCCTCCACCAGCTTGCCTTCTTCCCATTGTGTTCCCCGGCCCTCCAAGTGATGTAATGAAAATGTGATTCATCAGACCAGGCCACCTTCTTCCATTGCTTCAGGGTCCAATTCTGATTCTCACAAGCCTAGCACAAGTTAACACTTTCAGTGGTGGACAGCATGGCCACACTGACTAGTCTGCAGCTGACACCATTCTCTCAGCATTAACATTTTTGGGAACTTGAGCTATAGTAGCTCGTTTGTTGAATCGGACCACACAGGCCAGCCTTCACTCCCCCATGCATCAATGAGCCTTGGCTGCCCAACATCCTGCCACTGACTGACCAGCAGTCTTTCCTAGGACCACTTTTGATAGATATTGACCACTGCAGACCAGGTAACCCCACAAGAGCTGCAATTTTGAAGATACTCTGACCCAGTCATCTAGTCATCACAATTTGACCCTTGTCAATCTCACTCAAATCCTATTTGAGTAAGTTAGCTTGCTTATTTTTCTAATGCATCAGCTTTGAGGACAAAATGTTCACTTGCACTCTAATATATCCTACCCACTAACAGGTGCCATGATATGTTATTCAGTGGTCATAATGTTATACCTACTCAGTGTATACTTTTGACACTGTGTGGATTAGATCATTTCTTAAATAAATTCAAACTTGTGCACGCAGTTCTTGTTTTTTAAAATCATTAATGATGTATGCTATATATTATCCACTCTGCAAAAAAAAGTTCAAAGAAAACATTAAAAGCCCCAAATTACCATGACATTCATGCCCATGACGCGTGTATGTAAACACAACTGTATGCATTTTCACAAATGGTATAAAATCAATCGGTCAGTTGAGAATTGGATGGGATTTTCAGTTTCACTATGGAACATCATATTAGCCTGCTGAGGAGGAAATGTGAACATTTGTGGTTCAGTATAACTCACGTCGTGGCTCTCTGGGACCGTCCACTGTGATTTTGATGGCTCTTTGGTATGTGGCCACCTGTGGAGGGTTGGTGAACACTGTGATGGTCAGAGTGAAACTTTTTCCTATAAAAAAAGGAGTGGAAAAAAGGGTTGTGAATAAGAAGAGATGAAGAAAAGAGAAAGGTAATTATAATGGACAAAGGTCTTCAGTCTTTGGCTTGTGTGGTTTATGACATAGTGACAACAAAGACATATGGAATAATGGCACAGCTGTACTATTCATTACACTATTTTTACTGTATGCTTAAATGCAGTACGAACACATTTACCCTTGCAATATTAACATACCACAGAAAATTTTGTTCTGATGGGAATTTGGGGTAATAAGATTTCAGCTCCCTGTAAATTGAACTTACTCTGCCCTTTTTTTTTTTTTAACCCATAACACCTTGGAAGAATCATGGGCAATTTTGGGTATAGTGTCTATGGACTGGAGGTGCAGAGGTTTGAAACCCTGACCTTCCATTAGTAGATGGCGCTTTCCTTTATGAGTGTACTGAAGTGGTTAGTAATGTTGCCTCACAAGTAGGTTCCTGGTGTGAATTCTGGGTAAGGTCAATTTAAAAACTGCTGTCTCTAAGTTGACCGTGAATCTGAGGTAGATAAAGTTTTTAAAGTGTATAGACTAAAATGCTGTATGAATTAGTGGTTATTAGTAGGCATTATTAGTGGTATGTGACATGCAGTCTAAAGTGCTTTGAGTGATCAGCAAGACTATAAAGACTGGCACGTAAATGCCAGTCCATTTCTGTTTTATCAGCCATAGCTGTCTGGTGTCCCAAATGAAAATAGCAAAGATGAAGATATGAAGTTGAAGGAGATCAGAAAATGTCTTAATTATATTTAAGTTGGTTAGATTAAGCAGCTTTACAGCAAGCTATCCTGTTTGATTTGATGGAGGAAGTTAAAACTTGTTAAAGAAAAAAGACAAGATACGGTACCTGTCAAAAGTTTGGACACACTTGAGTAAGTGTGTCCAAACTTTTAACTGGTACTGTAATTCTTGGACTCAAGTAAGGAATCATTCACCTGAAATAATATACAATAAGAACAAAGAATTAAATCTTAAATGGACTGGATACCACACATCAAACTTATGCTAGTGCAACAGCCTAAGGTAGCTGTAAGGAAGATTTAACAACAAAGAAGATTTGAAAGCAAGAATACTACAATCCACAGTAACACTATAGAAATACCCTAAAATACCCTAACCTGAAATGATAGCAAAACAGAGCCTGTCATAAATGTTAACTTTAATGATTAGAAAGCACGAGACTGTGGAAGGAGACAGAAGTGCTCTTGAAAAACATCTCACAAAAAAGAATGTTGATATTGCCAGACCAGCAAATGCACTTGAGGAAACAAAACAAAATGCAAGCAACGCAGATCAGAAAATCTAAGGTGATGATATCATTGAACATCATCAGTGTAAATAAAAAACTCAAATAAAAATGAGGGGCTGCTGTGGGCTCAGGAGGTAAAGCAGGTCATCTACTAATTGGCATGTTGGTAGTTTGATCTCTGATATCTCCAATCTACATGTTGAAGTATCCTACACTGAACCAAGAATTGCTCCTGATGTATTCATCTAAGTGTGAGTGTGTGCATGAATGTTAGACAAGGTGCTTAGCAGAGGTGGGAGGAAATGAAGTACAAATACTGCGTTACTGTATTTAAGTAGTTTTTCCAGGTACTGTATCTGTACTTTACTTGAGTATTTATTTTTCTGTCTACTTTTTAATTTTACTCCCTACATTTTTACACAAATATCTATACTTTCTACTCCTTACATTTTCAAAACAGGCTTGTTACTTTAGGTTTAACACGTCTGAGAGAAGTTTGCATTTCAGACACATGAATGCTCCAGACCAGCAGACTGCGAACCCTTTTGTTCTTACAGAGGTCGTGACACATACTGATATTCAGTTAATCAAGTCCATTTAATTAGCAGGACTTGGTTACTACTTACTTTCTGAGTTCCTATTGAAGCAGTAAGGGTATACTTAGTTTTTCTTGGAACTGCATAGAGTCTTATGAAAACTTTTTGACATGACTGTAGAGTGAATATGAAAATTTGAACAGAGAACACAAAAGATCAAGAATGTCAACCCTGAAATTGACTGCTGCAACAGCAACAATAACTGTTGGTACCATAGAAATGAAGAATGAAAGGTGCTTTATCACTAATATACTTAGTATACGCTTCTACTGAAATTTTAAGAAAATCAAGGATGCCTCTATGTGCCTATGATTTTTTCCATAATTGAGCAGCCCTGATCTCCAATTTGTGGCTACAGAACCAATACATAACAGCCCAGAGGTTTTCAGTTGGATTCAGATTCAGATGTGAAAACCAGTTAGTGGCATCCGCTGTACATTGGATATTGACGAATGAAATGTTCAAGTTGAAAATATTTACTGATATACACAATATTGCCAAAAGTATTCACTCACTCATTCAAATCATTGAATTCATGTGTTCCAGTCACTTCCATGGCCACAGGTATAAAAAAAACCAAGCATCTAGGCATGTAGACTGCTTCTACAAACATTTGTGAAAGAATGGGTTTCTCTCAGGAGCTCAGTATCTTGCCAAAGGATAGAGCCAGGAATCAAACCACCAACCTTTCGAGTGGTAGGTGACCTGCGCTACCTCCTGAGCTACAGCTATAGTTATGTTTAATACATGACAATATCAGTGAGTTCATTTCTCATGTGCTGCAGGCTAGTGTTGCTTCCAGGTGATACCACAGATACTTGCACAACTTCAGCACAGCCTTTTTTCCTTCACATCTCTGTCATGTGTTCATGTGTGTATATTTCAATAATGTTGTGCTTGAATATCAGCATACAGCCACCCAGTTAGTAATGTAAGCTGTAAAGCAAATCGAGTAATTGAGTGTCCAGATTGTATACAGTCACTGCTCTCCAGACTAAAGAGTGTATATCACTCTTGATGCTAAAACTCACTCAGCCCTTACCTCCTAACACAGTGCCATTTTTTCTCCCATATTGGCTTCTCTTCACTGGCTCCCTGTTAAATCCAGAATAGAATTTAAAATCCTTCTCCTAACATACAAGGTCTTGAATAATCAGGCCCCATCTTATCTCAAAGACCTCATAGTACCGTATCACCCTAATAGAGCACTTCGTTCTCAGACTGCTGGCTTACTTGTGGTTCCTAGGATACTTCAGAGTAGAATGGGAGGCAGAGCCTTCAGCTTTCAGGCCCCTCATCTGTGGAACCAGCTCCCAGCTTGGATTCGGGAGACAGACACCCTCTCTATTTTCAAAATTAGGCTTAAAACTTTCCTTTTTGATCAAGCTTATAGTTAGGACTGGATCAGGTGACCCTGAACCACCCCTTAGTTATGCTGCTATAGGCCTAGGCTGCTGAGGGGGGGGGGGTCCCATAATGCACTGTTTCTTCTCATTCACCTTTATTTACTTGTTTATACTTCACTCTGTATTTAATCATTATTATTAATCTCTGGCTCTCTTCCACAGCATGTCTTTTGTCCTGTCTCTCTCCACTCAGGCCCAACCGGTCGCAGCAGATGACTGCCCCTCCCTGAGCCTGGTTCTGCTGGAGGTTTCTTCCTGTTAAAAGGGAGTTTTTCCTTCCCACTGTTGCCAAGTGCTTGCTCATAGGGGGTCGTTTTGACTGTTGGGTTTTCTCTGTGTTATTGTAGGGTCTACAAAGCGCCTTGAGGCGACTGTTTGTTGTGATTTGGCGCTATATAAATAAAATTGAATTGAATTGAATTGAATTAGTACCCAGCTAAATAAATATCTAGAGGAAGGACACATAATAGACTTCATTATTTGGACATAAAAGTAGTATCCCGCAGATTCTACCAGCATGTAAACTGTACTACATGCACGAAAAGCCAACCGGGACCAGAACAACAAAAACAGAACAGGAAAGTTCAAAACCCAAGAAGCAGCTCTGGGGGTTGGTCCAGCTATAAGAACCAGCAACAGTTCTGGAGGCCAGCCAGGTGACCAGTGGTGGAGGCAAAACAGTTCTGGGGGCCAGCTGTGTCGGAGAACTCTGAATCCTCCAGAGGTTTGGCAGGACACCAGTGCTGATGGAGGTGACCCTTGTGTGACATAGTTGGTGACCTACAACATTGAAAGAGACCCTCAGGTAACATTTCTGGAGGCCGCTGACAAGAAAGAAGACCTCCTGGGTGACAACAGAGAAAAAAATAAAAATAAAACACACAGTCTCTGGCTGGGGCCCAGTTGAACAGGACACTGATTGTGCAGGCTGAGGATGTGCAGGGCTCACATCCATCTCCTCTGGCAACTGGGGCTCTTGCAGCTTCAGCTCAGGTTTTTCAGAATGCACAGGTCACTCGGCAGGTCATGCTGCTGATACCAGGGGTTGAAGCTGAGGCTGGGCCCGAAGCAGCCTCACCCTGGGAATAGGAACGGGTCCAAGGACAGGCTGGACCATAGCCAACCCCATCCTGGGAACAGGAATGGGAGAGGCAGGGCTACAGCCACCCCCACCCTGGGAACAGGCCAGAACCAGGGTGCTCGGCCACAGGGGAGGCCTCAGATGGTCTCTGAAAATGACCCAAGCAGAGCTACAGCCCGAAGGAGCCAGCACAGGAATATTAGCCACCGTTTTGAAAGCAGCTAGCTGGTTAACGGACTGCGAATGAACTGGCTGTGGTACACAGAGGGAGCAGGCAGTTAAGCACAAATTGTCTTTGCAAAGGCTAGCTCATATGCACTCATGAAGAGATAGCTCAGGAACATAAAACGGTCTCAGACTGTGTTGGTACAGAAACACTGTTAGCAATCTAATTTGATTTAACAGAGTGAGAAACACCATATAAAGTTTTTTAAACTCAACTAACATAAGAATAGAGAACTCAGACTCCACAACAGAATACACAGTCTTTAAAAGGAGCTTGGAAACAGCAACCCCAGTACTGTTATTGGGCTGTTCAGGAATAACCCCCTTTGATTATTATTCAGCTTGGAAACAAAGCATTCTGTCAGGAAAAGCAGAACAGAGCTTAAGAACAGAAAATATGAGATTGGAATTTCCAGCTCAGCAACTTAATTTCAATGTCTGGCACAGAATCACAAAACACAGTTTTATTTGCTGGTTCAGACCCAAGGAGTTCAAGTTGAAACCGGTCTCTGGACTGGACCTTAGTGAGGCTTCAATAACAGATGGTTCAATGTCTGAACACACAGGCAGGGTGGTAGGTTCAGGCTAGGACAACAGTTCTGCCACTGGAAAACGTTTCCTCTTACAGGGACCTATCTGCAGCAGCTGTGATGAGTCAATGGACTGCAGCAGTGACAGAGAACTGCTGAGCTGAGTGGTAATGGAAAATTATTGTGCTATGACAGCAATGGCATTCAAAGAGTTGCACCCCATGACTGGACTGCCAATGCCAAACAGTTCGAACGTGTGTGTAATTAAAAGCCCTTACACTTTTCCATGAATAGGCACTGTTACTGAAGTTTCGAGCCATTTTTGAAAACAGTTGGCTCAAATGGTTCAGTGCTTCACAAAAGCTTCATCTGCCCATCACTATCCTAGGGAACCACAGAGCAAAGACTTGTGCTGACTGTATCGCAATCTGTATGACAGCTAAAGGTAAACTTGCTGTATTTTACAGGGAGAAGGTCAGTGCTTCTCAAACTATGGGATGGAACATTCACAACAAGGCAAAATAATATAAAAGTTATAAAGTAATAAAGTATAAAGTTCAGCTAAGGTGAATAAAAATATTCGTTTATGGAAAATAAAGAGTTTTCTGATGATATTACAGTGATGATATGCACCTTTGTTTAATTTAATTCAAAAAATTAAACTTTTTTATTATTAATGATTGATTTAAAAACTGTGGCATGTGGGGTGCTAGCTTTTTTCAGCTTCTGAAGTGTGAATCAGATAGATTAAAGGTAGCAGTCGTCACTTGAAATTTAGCCTGATGATGGCATTGTGTTTCACACTTCAGATTGTACTTTTTTATACTACTGGATAAGGGCTGGTGAGAAGCCATAAAAGCCCTTCTGAAGCTAACAATACAAATTCATTTATAAGAAATTGCTTTCCCCACGCAGCACTGCTACACCCTATATACCTCCCAAATCCCACTTAAACCCCTAAAAAGGAACACAGAATAATTTTTAAAAGTGATGAATTGTAAGATATCCTAGCTTTACAGAGGGCTTTTTTTGAGCAACAAATTCTTTTTCTAGGCTAAATGAAGATCTTCTAAATTAGTGAGACAGCATTTCCTCTCCAGCTTACAGGCAATCTACACATTTTTGAGTTATACCACAGAGTCAGGCATTTTTTCAGCTTTCTTTTTCAGAGGAGCCACAGTATCCAGTGTCCTGCACAGTGAGGATGTGAAACTACTAACAAGATGATCTGTCTCTGTCGCAGTAGAGTTTAATAGCTGGTCTACACTGTGTTGGCACATGGCATTGAAGAGCATAATAATGGAGGAATTATAGTCTTGAACTTAGTTACAGCACTTTCAGAAAGACTTCTACTATAATAAAATGTATTCCCCACTGTTGTGTAACCCATTAATCTAAATTTAAATGTTATTAAGTAATGATGAGATAAAAGAGAGGGGATACCGTTAAGCCTTCAGTTTCTATGCCAAGTGTCAGAACAAGATCCAGAGCATGGTTAAAGTGGTGGGTTAGCTCATTTACATTTTAACAGGCACCAAATTAATCTAATAACAGATTAAATGCAGTGTTGAACTGTCATTATCAGCATCTACATCGACGTTAAAATCACCCACTAAAATGATTTTATACCAACTAAGAAATAAATCAGATAAAAAGTCTGAGAAATGAGAAAGAAACTCAAAGTAAGGGGCAGGTGGATGAACAACAAATAAAACAGGTTTTTGAATTTCCCGATTAGGGTGGACAAGCTAAGAGTCAGGGTTTAAAATGAATTAAAGCTCTGACTGGGTTAGGCCCAACATACTTCAAAAGTGCCGCCGTTTGTGGACTTCCTACAAGAAATACTGTAATACACAGATTTGGCTGTAAAGTGCAATTTCTGGGCTTTCAGGAACCATTTGAATTTTTCTGTTAGGACAAACTATTGCAGAGTTACAGTAAAAAGCCAGCTGATCAAAGTTCCTTTGACCACTATGTCTGACTGCTGGTATGATGTTCTTTTTATCAAATGCTTTGTTAGTTTAGTCTTGGGGATCATCAAGAGTTTTTTGGCAAATGGCAAATGAGCATTTCTATTCAGCAGTAGTTTTCTCCTTGGAACTCTCCAATGGATGGAATTTTTGCCTAGTCCTTTCTTATTGTTGAATCATGAACACTGATATTAATTGAGATGCACAAGGCCTGTGGTTCTTTAGCTTCTGTTCTGGGTTATTTTGTGACCTGGATGAGTTGTTTATGCATCTTGGACTAATTTTGATAGGCGGCCACTCCTGGGACAGTTCACTACTGCTCTAAGTTTTCTCCATTTGTGGCTAATGGAACACAATGATGCTTATAAAGCCTTAAATGGCTTTATAAGCCTTTCCAGACTAAGATGCCAATGACTTTGTTTATTAATGGTTCCTTTATATTGTGGCATGATAAGTTGTGTTTTTAAGAATCTTTTCACCTACTTCACCTTGTCAGACAGGTTCTGTTTAAGATATTTCTTGATTCAAGTCAAGTCAATTCTGGCAGTCATCAGGCTTGGGTGTGGCCAGTGAATCTGAATGCAGCTTTGGATGGTAGAATGGTGATGCTTCGGTCAAAATCATGGATGTACTATGGGCCCCCCGGAGTCGCCCAATGCAGTTAACCTTTACACAGAGGAAGAGGAAAGTAAAGTTCTTGGTTCTTTCAAAGGGATGGCACCTAGACATTGGTACAGATATGTGGATGACACCTGGGTCAAAATCAAGACCCAAGAAGCCTTCACTGATTGCATCAAGTCAGTGGATAAAAATATAGAGTTCACCAGGGAGGATACCAAAGATAATAGATTATCATTCCTGGACTATGCTGTGCTCACTGAGGAGGATGGAAGCCTCAACACTGGCGTTTACTGGAAACCCACACACAGACCAGTACCTACTCTTTGACTCCCAAAACCCACTGTAACACAAACGTGGGGTGATCAGGACCCTGCAACACAGGGCGGAAAAAGAAAAGAGATAGGAAGGAAAGAAGAGGAACGCACATATGTAAAGAAAGCTCCTAAAACATGTGGTTCTCCCAACTGGGCTTTCATCAAATCCGCAAAGATGCATAAGAAAGAAGGTCCGACACCAACTAGGGAGAAAGACAATGACATAAGGATCAACACTGTCATGCCTTGTATAGCAGGTTTGTCAGAGAATTAGTTCCAAGCATGACATCCTGTGTACTTCAGACCCAGCCACACCCTAAGACAAACACTGATTCATTGCAAGGACACAAGTCCCAAATACAAGCTAAGCAACATAGTGAATGCCGTGCAGTGCAGTGAGGAGTTCTCGGACCTCTACATTGGAGAAACCACACAACCACTCCACAGACACATGGCACAACATTGAAAAACCACCTCGACAAAATTCAGAGCGGTAAAAGAGGCCATCTATGTTCACTGTGAATGACCATCACTGAATATAGGTAGTAGTTTACAATGCCAGTTGTCAGCCACCTACAATGCAGTCTTTAGATCCCTTCCCAGGTGCCTCAGTCCTTACTTCAGGTGACCTCAATTGGTCGCATAATAGGGTGGGGCAGGGTCCCACAGTGGTTTTACCCGAAACCCCTGATGGTAATGACCCATGCTTTTTTCAAACCTTGGCTCATGTGACGGCACATAATAATGCAATGTAATTAAACTATTGTTCAATTGTAGCTCATGGCTGCAAAGCCAGTCGAGCAGCAGTCCGGAACTGGACTGGCCCTGTTAGTGGGGACTCCAATAGTGCTTGGAGTTGGAGTGGTTTACCTGTGGAACCGCAGCAGGTACAAAGGAAAGGAGGGGAGCAGAAAACACCTGAAGGCAGTTCCAGCCTCGTGCAGGGCAGGATGGCGCAGCTCAATCCAGCCAAGAACATAAGAATATGATCCCTTTGGATCAGGCCCAAGCAGCTAAAAACAAAGGCTACAAGTACTTCAGGGCTGACAAATCTGAAAATACCATTCAATGTTTCACAGAGGCCATCGCTCTCTGTCCCGCAGAGCAGAAGATAGATCTGTCAGTGTTTTACCAGAACAGAGCAGCAGCCTACGAACAGCAGATGAAATGGACAGACGTGGTACAGGATTGCACTAAGACTGTGGAACTCAGTCCACATTATGCAAAGGTTCTGTTCAGGAGGGCTAAGGCTCTGGAAAAAACTAGACAACAAGAAGGAATGTCTAGCAGAGGATGTCATAGCAGTGTGTATCTTCAAGGCCTTCCAGAACCAACAGATCATGCTGCTAGCAGAAAAGGGGCTGAAGCAGCTTGGGAAAGAGAAGGTCAAAGAGAAATACAAGAACTGTGAGCTGATGATGCCTTCACCTCAGTTCATCAAGTCGCACTTTAGCTCCTTCTATGATGACATCATCTCCCAGCCCCTGCAGAAAGGCAAGAAGAAAGATGAAGACAAGGATAAGGAGGGCGAGGCGGCAGAGGTCTCAGAGAGGTCTGGATACCTGTAGGCAATGCAGTATACGGGGGGGGGAACTATGACAAAATCATCAGCAAATGCATCACGAAGATTGAGTCAAGAGGAAGAAACACTACCTTCTATCTTCTGATCGAAAACTTTTCTGTTGCTCAGCCTGACTTGGATCGGGTCATCAATAGAATAGAATGGAATGCCTTTACTGTCATTATACATTATGTGCAATGACATTGGAGCACCACTCCCATTCAGTAACCATGCTGTAGAAAGGCACACTTTCTAAAATATAAAATAGAACTTCTAAAAAATATACAGAAAAATAAAATACAATATATAAAAATATATATACATTGTAAAAAATAAAATAAGTATATACATATATTAATGAAGATGGAAATGGGTGAGTATTGCACTTGGTGAATGAATACTGCACTAGTGAATGAATATTGTATATTGCACATTATAGGGGTGATAGATATTGTTCAGTATGAATGATATAATATTGCACAGAGATGTGGGTATTGCACAGTTAGAGTGGGTGTGTGTTTGAGTTTAGGGTGGTGATTGCTCTGGCTCTGACTGCTTGGGCCAGGGAGAGTTTGAAAATCTTGATCAGAATCACGGTGAGCTGGTGGGCACATGCACAATGCCAATGAGATGGTGTGCAATAACTGTGACAAGGGATTACAAATGTTTAGATCACTGTATACATTAAAAAAAAAAAAGTTAAACATAAGCCAATAAACAAATATTTAAATACAGTAGTTATGATGGGTATTGTTTGTGAAACATTTGGTTTTATCTTTCTTTCTATTTTGGTAAAATCTAGTTATAAAGTATTGCCAACCCCAACTCCTGAAAGGCACCCCCACACCACCACCACCACCACTAAACTTTACGCTTGGTAGCACGTAATCAGACAAGTACTATTCTCCCGGCAACAGCCAAACCCAGACTTGTCCATCAGATTGACATATGGAGAAGTATGATTCATCAACCTAGACAACACTTCTCCACTGCATCCGATGGTCTGCATTATGCTTGGTGATGTAAGGCTTGGATACAGCTGCATGAAGCTCTCTACACGCTGTTCTTGAGCTGATCTGAAGGCCACATAAAGTTTGGACGTCTGTAGTGATTGACTCTACAGAAAGTTGGCAACCTCTGCACACTATGCTCCATTTTATGCGGTCTACTACTTTGTGGTTGAGTTGCTGTCTTTCCCAACCACTTCCACTTTGTTAAAATACCACTAACAGTTAGCTGTGTGTATTTAGTAGCAGAACTGCACTTGTTGCACAGGTGATGTCCTATCAACTTACCAGGCTGGAATTCACTGAGCTCCCAAGGGTGACCCATTCTTTCACAAATATTTGCAGAAGCAGACTGCATTCGGTGTCTTTGCTGTTAAAGCTATGTGTCAGTCACTCTTGACAAGTGTTTTTACAACACATTAATAGGGCTATCTGTGTGACTATGTGTGTGTGTGTGTGGCTTGTTGGGAGGTCAACTTTGGAAGTAGCACATACTTAAATCTGTGCTTACTACAAACACTACACTTAGATTACAGCTGTTGTGTGCAATGACTGGAGTAAATCTCTCTCTCTCTCTCTCTCTCTCTCTCTCTCTCTCTCTCTCTCACACACACACACACACACACACACACCTGTTTAATAGGAGGTATTACTCTCACTTCTCTCTCCCACTCTGTCTGCTAAACATTTTGCCATTATATTATCCCCCCCCCCAAAAAAATTATGATATATGAAATGTCATATTTTATGTTCGGAACTGAAATACAGTTTGAAACTCTGTCTAAACCCTTTCTATAGCAAACATCAACCACTAACAGATGACATTACCTGCTGTATTAATGGCCACTAGATGGCACCTAATAGCTCTGGGTCTGCTTTCTTTGTGCAACCCAGAAATTAGATTAAACTCTTATCTCTCCTGATCTAGATACAGTGTTTACTCTTTATACACTGTTCTACACTAGCAAAGGAAAAGTATAGTATAAATGAACAAAGTATGAAAGGCAGTATGTCTCTCTGCCCTTGTTTACAAAGAGAGAGTTCCCAGTAAGAGATTTTAGCTGATAGAGAGATACAGTAGGAGGCAGAGAACAGCTGAAATCTTTATGTTTGTGGTGTCTATCAGGCAGTTGGTAGCATCACTCTCTCTCTCTCTCTCGCCCACTGAATCTCTCTCTCTCTCTCACACACACACACACATGCACGCAGAACATCAACAAATCGCAAAGAGCCTGTGTGTGTCTTGACAAGTGTTTTCTCTCAATTCACTTCTGCCCCTCTCACCCTCTGAAGATAAGAGCAGATTTGACTCATGAAGTGTGCTTGTTTGTGCACATGCATCATGTCAGGGCTTGCTAAGTTTGGGTCATTCAGTTTTACTCACAAAATACAAGTACACATGTATGCATTTAGCCATATATTGTGAAAGACAAAAATTATGATCTCGAAAGAGGAACAGAGGGAATGACTGAAAACTGGTTTTACACACACACACACACACACACGCACACACACACATACACACACACACAGTGGTAGTAGCTTGAATCTTCACATAAAAGAAGCATAGTAGAGACTGCACCATCTGTTGACCAGTTAGTTATCTCAGGTGTATTGAGACATGTTTGCAGGAATGCAGCATGTCCATCTCTGGTGTCCACCATTTGGTATAACAGCATGAGAGGCACCACCCTGCTCTGCTCAGTTCTGCAGTGGAGGTGCAGAATTAGGTCCATTTGGACTCAATGGTCCAAGTTTCCCATAAAATGCAACAGCACTTTATGGTGCAAGTTGAAAATATTCCCACCTGTACAGTATATCCACAAATCAAATATGTTGAGACAGTATGTTGCTGCAGCTGTGTTGCAACTGTTTAACTGATAAGTCATCAGATAGCATAAACAAAACAAAACAAAAAAAAAAATACAGCTTAGTGAGGCAGGTGACACCTTTCTAAAATCACTCCCAACCCTATTTTCAGAGCAAAAACACTGCTTATGAAAAAAACACAAAAACTAAAAGGCTGTAATGGAGTGGGTATGGTACTTGGGGTAATGGAATATGCACAAACAATGATCATGATTTTAATCCATAAGTTTGAAGGTTCATCAGAAACAAACAGAAGAAAGGATGAGATACGGTTTTAAATCTGTCGAAAATATTCAAAAATAAAATATGTATTTGCTGCATAAGGTGTATTGTATATAACTTATTTGACTACATTTGGTCCAAGGTGAAGCCAGGTCTAGACTTATTAACTGATTTCTTCCATATTAGTTACTTTAGTTTTCCAGACAGATTCAAGTAACTGCATTCTATAAATTGATCCACAAATGGTCATGGTCCTGGGCTGTGTGTTTTATTTATTTATTTATTGTGTTTTATTCTTTTAGGTTCTGTTTTCACTGAGTTCTTTTATGTTCCTAGTTTGTTTTGGTTTTGATTATCCTTCTTAGTTCCTGTCTTGTTGTTAGTTATTGTTTACATTTTAATTTCCCAGTTCCATTTGTCCCTGTCTCCCCTGCATCTGTGTTCTTGTGTCTGTTTTGTCCTTTTGTCATGTCCCTGGCCTTCTGTGTTTTTGTATTGAGTTTTATTCCCAGTGTTGTGACTAGTCTGTCCCGTGTCTGTGTGTTACTTGTTTTACTTTGATAGGCCCCTGTTCTTTGTGCTATGTGTTTCACTTTGCTTCCCCTTGTCTCGTTTTTTTAATTATGTTCAGCTGTGCCCCTCACCTGTTGCCTGTTCCCTGATTACCTTGTGTGTGTATTTAAGTCCTCAGTCTCTCTCTGTTCATTATCATGTCATCAGTGCTCATGTGACTATTTTTTCCCAGTTTCATTGTGTGCGTCCCGCTCTGGATTGTTTTTGCCTTCTGTTTTGAACTCAAGTAAATAAAGCTTTAATTTAAATTAAGCTTTCTGCCTTGTGTATCCTGTGTTAGGGCCTCTTCTTTGCCTGCCACAGTGTTTCTTGACATCACCAGTGTATGAATTTTGCAACCAATTGCTTCTGAAAGCAGTGACGACTGACTAATAATGACAAGTTTGCAAATATTGAGGAGCAGCAAGTATTTATGAGCTTTAACTAAATTTCAACTATGGTTCAACTACAAATTTTTCCCAATTTTAAGTTTAATTCTTGGCAATTTAGTGGAAATCAAAGGAGTTTTTATAGCTGCAAGCACATCTGTGTGCAAAGAACTTACAGTTAAAAACAGTTTGGATGACCTAGCTTCCTTCCTGTATATTGTTCCTGTCACCTGATCATAAAAAGCATTAATAAGAAAGGATGCAGACACAGAGGAAAAAAAACATACATGAGCGTCATAGCAGTGGGGTTACAGTTTCATTCTGTGTAGCAAGAACAGCAGTCTTCCAGCTATAAATCAATGTTTTAAAAAAACATTACTATCTTAAAACACTGCTAAGAGAGAGTGATGCTGGAAAAATGACCCCATTGTATTCTGTGCTGTTAAATTTGCATGAAAACAAATTTATACTCCTCATTTTTCTTCATTTGAATTCTGCTGCATCTGAATTATTAATATGCTGTTTTCAACTGCAGGACTGTAGAATTGATAGAATATGGACAGTTTTACAAATTTCTTTTGGCCTGGCGAGGACTTATCAATTTTCTGTGTGTTTATGTGTGTGTGAAGGGTTAGCGGGGTTTGTGTACACAGCACTGGTGTTTTAAATAGATAAGTAGGGACATTTGCCTGCGCCTGATTTAGACTAACTGCGTTCATGTGTCCGTTAAAAAGAGAGGGAGAAAGAAAGAGGCCGCTGAATGGGATATTAGGAGGAAGTTGTATGAATGCTGTTTTTATTCACGTGTACTTCCCCTAATTTTGTCCATGTGTGCTTGTGCAAAACATGTCTATTAATTTTCAACCCACAGAAGTTTTTAAAGGTGATGTCACTCATGCTAATAGACTGACCTTGCAAACTCACATTTGTGCATCTTTTATGATATACCATCACAAAAATGCATTTCCTGATGCGTGTCACTTTCTGTCTGTGTGTACCTCTTCCACTGCGGCCCACGAAGCGGAGGTCGTTGAATCTGGCTACTTGGTTCTTGATTGCAGCTGTGGCATTGCGAAGCTCTGCTGAGTAATTCTCATCATTTCCAGCCATCACTGTAACCAAGGTGCCATCTGGAATGTCTCCCAGGGCAACCACCTAGTGACATGTTGGCACAAACAGGAGAAATGAATGAATGTGTACTCTTAAAGTGTCTGTGAGATGGTGTCTTTTTGAAAGATGAATATTATTTTAGGGTCTTTACAATACAAAGCATCTTGCTCTGTGTTGTTGTGATTTGGTGCCATATAAATAAAACTAAATTAAATTTCCTATACTCTTAGAAACAGTATAGGAAAAAATGTTCCTGTAATTTTTTTGAGCAGTCTATAAAGACGGATTTGAATTGCTGAGGCTAGCACAGTTTATATCTGACCATGTGCTTGGTTTAGACTACCTGAGCATCAAACTTCATGTAAAAGATGCAAATGATTAACTAAAAGTTGTTGAATAAACCTTGCATGTGTACTGCTAAAGTTTATTCTCTGAGTGCTCGGTGCACTAGAGAGCACATTCTCCTCATACACACCTACACAAATACAAAGCCGGGAGGCTGATTTCCATATTAAGGCTAATCACACCAAGGGATCATTGTGCAAATAAGCAGGACAGATATAGTACTATGCAGCACTTCTCTCTGCAACCTGGAGCTCTCCACCCAACGACAACCGCCACACTGACATTAAGTACTCAGTTAACTTGCAAAAATGATGGTCCAACTGTTCATTATCACCTAAAGTGCTGTGAGAATGAGTCAACTCACCAATCACAGTATTGATCTGAGCTGATGGAATCTTGACTGGCTGAAATAAGCAAATGAGCATTCCACTTGCTGGGTTTGAAAATATGATTTGGAAATAGTTTGCATTCAAGAACAAACATACACATAAACACCGTCAGGCAGACTGTTGGCAACAGAGCTTAAAAGCAGCCCAACAGAATAAACAAGACAAAGAAAACAATTATGAAAGCAAATATGTGTGTGTCTGTGTATGAATATGCACATCCAATACCTGTGTGTATATTTACTGTGTGTGTGTTATCATGTATGAACAATGTGCATGTGTATTTCAGTGTGTACATAAAATGTCTATTTGTGTGAATGTGTGTCCATTTCAACAGTCATCCATTATCAGTAAGAAGCAGTGACATCCGCTCATGACATTCCATAATGATGCATAATGCACCAAACTCTCTTACACACGCATGCATGCGCAAACACTAATGCATAAAACCCAGTAAATCAATCCACTATGTGTTCTGCAGCTAAAAGCTACTTTTCCACAAATGCATTTTGTCTCAAAGTGCAGGAAAACCATCCACATGAGGGAAACACAGCAAAAACAAACAAACTTGTGTTAAATCACTGAGGATGGACGGATCATATGACCCGTGGGTAAGACAGAATAAAAGTCTGTAAAAATTTGTGACTGAAGCTGTCAAAAGGAAAATGTATTTTAAAATATTACAATGAAGTTCAATTTTGTATTTTTTTTAACATTAAATACCAAAGTCATATGTGTGAAAAGTCTCTATTAACATTAAGTTAAAAATACATTCTGATGTGAAGAATTACTGCTTTTCTCTGCTTGTTTGTGGACAGTGAATATTTTGAACAAGTCCGACAAGAACAGTACATGGAATATAACTAACAGATGAACTGATGAAAATAATCCTGCAATAATATGTTTAGGTAAATCTACATGTTACAGAACGTTATTATCAGAGAACCTTGAGTAGGTGAAGAGTTCATCTTTACCTGGTTGCAAGTGGCGGTAACTGTTATGGGTTATTTTAATGTGTGAAACTGTGTATAATAGCTATTAGTATGCAAACTCTAAGCATATGTAGGGCATTACAAAGTACACAGTCACATGCTGAAATCACCAAGCCCTAAACACTGTACTGCCAACATACACACCTTAAAAGCAATGGGCAGGGTCTTGTTACACCTCCAGTGAGAAGGCAACACAGAGCACAGGAAGTTGGGACTGTCTGTTTTCACCAGCTCTCCTGGATGATCTGGCATCACCTAAACAAACAGCAGCACATTTATATTAGTCTAAAACTCTGGCAGCAGCTCACAAATAACCACCCAGTCCCATGCTGCCCTACCTCCACCATGCCATGGTCAGCCATCCGCAGTTTGCCCACCAGAGCAGCTCCACCACTGGCCTCCTGTGCTCCCAGGGGCAGGGCCTCGGCCATCTTTCCCCCCGAGGCGAGGGTGGTAGAGGGGGGAGTATAACGGCGACCAGGGGCAGGGTCTGTGTGAGAAGCCAAGAAAAATACTCCAGATGCTCTGTGTTGGCATACGTGTAATTATAGGGAGGAGGAGAGCCATTCTTTTGGTAGACCTAAAAATAGCTATAACTGAATGAGAATAGAATTTCATGTTAAATTACATCAATTTAATACTAGAAGTACTAGAAAGATGTCTATAGATAGTGTTTGACAAATTAAGACTATGCTGGGTGTTTATTCAGGTTATAGACACACACACACACACACACACACACACACACACACACACACACACACACACACACACACACACACACACACACACGAGAGCAAGGAAGAGACACAGAAAGAGAGAGAAATAGTCCCACAGTACAGCTTGTTTTACAATGTCATGTCTCAAACATACATGACATAATGACTTATATTCCTGTTACCTTCCTGAAGCAACTGGACTGAACGAAACTTTTATGTCACTTTTTTTTAGTTGCTTTTATGAAGCACTCAATGCTCTTAGGCTCCAACCCACATTCACCCATGCACACATACATTCATGCAGCGCTTTAATCAGTCACGGAGAAAATTTAGGCTTATGTATTGTGCCCATGAAACTTTGACTGGGAGACCACTTACCTGACCGACATCTTAAATATCTTAAAAAGTGAAATAAAAAATCGTTTAAGCTGCTGTGAATGTCGGAGTGTAAATCTTGATACAGAAACCTGCTTAGTTATGTTATGCAGTATTATGCTATGTAGATAGGTAGCTACTTCAAATGTTTCTACAAGGCAGTAAATCTTCTCGTTCTCGTACAGTTAAATGTATGTGTGTGTTTACTTCAGCGCGCGCACACACACACACACACACACACACACACACACACATACAACGGAACCAGCGAATAAGGAATAACGCTACACTGTCAGAGAACCAGAGCATTTCTCCAATCAACCAGTCAATCAATCAATTATAGTTATCTGACAGCTGACTAGGATAATATAAGATCTTGCCAGCACACAACAGGCAGTAGAGCGGCTCGGGTAGAGTCTATTCTCTGTGGATTTTTTTTTACACTTTTACTGTTCACAACCACCACAACAATAATAATATTAATAATAATAATAAGTCGTACCGTATTTGGCGTCCCACGGAAACACCATTTGTGCCACAGAATCTCGACTCGCCGATTTTGACTATAAGCCTCTCGCTTTCTTCTTGTTTGTGGCGCAAGAAGCGGGTTCCTACGTGGATTTTCGTGTGAGCTTGTCACGTTGTCCAGTTCTTGTTATCTGTCCGTCAAACTATCCCGTCCAAACGCGCCAGAATTAAACAGATCTCCGACAGTTCACTGCATGCTTTAGGTGTTCTCCATATAGAATTGAAGCCAATGGTAGACTGAGACGGGTTTGGAAAGTCTTCAGAGCTCAGCAGAAAAAACTCATAATTAAAGTGTAAGGAAACGCGCAAATATCGGAGAAAATGAAAAAAGAAACCCTTAATGCATTTCAAATTTAGTTTCTTTCAATACGCCGTTTCATAATAACTGTATCGCTTTCCTTTCCCCTGCATATGAATGGCCATCTCCGATCTCGTCGTCAGGGTTTTACCGGCACTGCTCCGTATTTGCATCTCATCTGAGCAAGGACCTGCTCTCAGCCAATGAGGACGCTCTTTAGAGGCTGTCGCTAAAAGAATAAGACCAATCAGGATCCTGTGCGTTAGAAAGGAGGCGAGTTTAGTGGAGAAACAAGGAGGCAGAACTGCGTTTCTTCCTGCATGAAACTGCAGCTGTGTGTGTGATCACACATGCCCACATAATCCTACAAACTACCGAAGTATAGCTCAAAGCATTTGACAGAACTAGTAAGAAGCCTTCGTTTGACAATGGAAGCGTTTTTTTTCTTTTTCTTTTCATCAAAATATACTCAGAAATGAGAAACTTTATAGTATGCCTCATATGAGCAAACTGTCCGTAGCGCACAAAGACAATAGGGGGCAGCAGATGATCTAAATCACATCACTGATCCTGAATGAAGAGCGGCAGAAACCGAAGGGGCCAGATTCACATTAATAAATGTGACTTTGATGTCATCTTATTTGTTTACTAATACTAAAAGCTAAAATACACATTCAAACATCTTAGGAAGTAGTTTAATATAAATGACACTTTGTGTCACTCTGTGTGCGAGTACTTTTTAAAAAAATGTAGCGCCTGAGTGTGTAATAATTCTTGTAAATGTATTACATTTCAGTGTTTTATTAAACTACTATCTTACACTTGTTTGTAGATTTTTTTTAATCCCATAAAATCTTTGGTTTTATTATATTTGCACATGATTTTATAACAACATACATGTTTAGGTGTGACGGAGGCATAAATGTGAATACATCATTATTGTTAACCAGGGATAATTTTACCTTAGTGAGATTTTTACTGGTAAGTATGTATCTGTAAATCCTGAACATAATTGAATTACAAAACAATTTAAGCATCACGTTTATTCAATTGATAATAAAATTCAATAAAGATAAAACTTTTAATATTATATTACAATTAGTCATATTTGAAAAAAACATTTCTGTTTACTCCTTGAATTTCATTCATACACAAATAAAAACTTTAATGCACAAAACACTGTTTATTTCTGCTTGTAAATGTACTGCTTGTAAATTCTATATAAATAATGATTATGGTTGTTGTTGTTATTATTATTATTATTATTATTATTATTATTTCTGTTATGGTATTAAGCTTTCATGAATGACTGCAGCTAGCAGCGGGGAAAGAACTGACAGGTGAAAAAGTAACTGTGACTTACCCTGCCTAAGCAATAAATAAAGTTGAAAGGGTGAGGAATTTAGTTGTGGTTAAATTGCTATAGAAAAGTTGCTGTTGAAATTCCAGCTCCACTTACAGAGTCACACAGAATGCATGTGGGAGTTCAGTTTTTTGAAAACTAAATAATTTCATTTTTACAATTTGATAATCTTGCACTAGAACAAATGTGATCTTAAAAAATGAGAGGCAAACATGTTTTTAGTTTTTGAGATGGTTTTCTTTATTCTGATTTTTTTTCTGAAATTGTCTTAAATGAGACATTTAAGAAAAAAATCATTCCACTTTTTGATTTGTTCTGACACCAGACCTTCAACTAATTTACTTTGCTCAGTCATCTCTGCATTACTTAAATTTTTCTATTTCAAGTCACATAATTGAGGTACTCCAAATATGGTACCAACACTCTGACCCATCACTGTACACACTTTTTTGATACAAGTAACTCTTAAAAATGTCTTTTTGAAATCTGCTTACAATTGATTGTCTACAGTTTGTTTTCAAAATTTAAATATCTGTTTTCCTCTTCCATTAACATTCCTTTGGAAGAAACTGGATATGGTTTTCAAATTAAACAAATTTATGCTGTTAAAAAAAATAAATTTCATCACCAGAAATCAAGACATACTCATACTAAAAGGTACTTATGGTGTATTGGTAAATTTAAGACAACTAATCGTGAGTTTATGCTGAAAAAAAAATGCTAAAAAATGTGCTAAAAAAATTTATGCATGCTGTGAAGGTAGTTTGGATTCCAACCAATATAAAAGTATACGAAATACATAATCTTGTGTTGAAATGCCTAATTAAGTGAGGAGCGAGTCAGTTTAATCTGCACATGCACTTGAATGAGTTTCAGGTAAATACCAGTCTGGCTCTCTAGCCAACGGGGGAATGATAAAAAATGTAAATGCCCCAGCCTGAGATGGACACTATGTGATTTCCCTTGGAACTATCCATTTTCCACTTCCTCATCATGTTTATTTGTCCAGATTGTGCAAGTTTTCTGGAGATAAAAATTAAAAAAAAAAAAAAAAAACTCCCAGTTATATCACATAAAAGCTTCACATGCCCCACTCCACTGGCATTTATCATTATTTTCCTTTTAGTGCAAAAAGTTATATATATATATATATACACATATATGAGTTTGTGCTATTAAATGTGACACTGAACATCTTTTAACAGTGATAAAAACAATCCAGACACTGTAGGATGCTTTGAAACAACATAGCAGGAAACATTTTAGACCTTATATAAACTTTGCATACTCTATAAAAACAAAGTCAGCTCTGGTCCTGTTCTTCACATATACTGATAGCCTTGTTTCTTATTTGAGAGAGGTGAAGCTTTAAGGTGCCACAATTTTTTTAACTGATTCAGCTGTTAAAAAAAACAAGCTCTTCAATATCCAAATAAAAATACTTCATAGACATATGAGTCAAATAAAAGAAAGAAAGAAAGAAAGAAAGAAAGAAAGAAAGAAAGAAAGAAAGAAAGAAAGAAAGAAAGAAAGAAAGAAAGAAAGAAAGATGACAGAGGGAGAGGAGTTGGATTTCACTAAGCCAGCATTTACCTCCGACTAGCTTGTAATGTGAGCTTCTTACTGTCCTTTGATCCATAATCAATACTCAGCCACAATCTCCTATCAACGTTATTGATACTAACATTGCTTGATATAATCAGTAGAAATACCTTGTCATTTGTGGATCAGTTGTGTATATTTAAACTGTTTTTATTTTCACATGATTAGACATAAAATTCTATTGTCATTTACAGTGTACTCTATTTACCATAAAATAGTTTGGCAGGAGTAAAAACACTAGTGGAATACTGAGTATTAAATATTTTTCTTTCTTCATTCTATGTAGCAGAATTTCCTTGGGACGTAAAAGAATCTCAAATATATTACACAGCCATGGTTATTGAGCTTTAAATCTGTGCAGATAAGTGCCTGTGTGAATTTTCGAAAGTGCTGCAAAAGCCTGAAAATCAGAAAGAAATTCTCTGAAATACCACAAGGACACTGAAAACATGTTTTCTCAAGAACTATATCCCATTATGGATAATATGAACACTGCTATCTGCATTATCTGACAAAAACTGTCACAATCAACTGTGTTGAAATGGTTTTCACACCTTTTTTAGGGTGATATCGTTGATATTTAAAAAACACACAGGTAACTTGGGGATCTGAGACAATGCAGACGTTGGTGGCCTCCATGTAAGCCTGACTTCTTCAAGTTAAATCTGCTACGTAAAGGTCACACTACTTTCTGAACTGGAACTGAACCCATTGAAGACCCCAGTAGAAATCCAGAACATTCTCAAGACCTCAGAAACCTTAGAGTGACATTTACAGCTTCTGAAAAACCCTGAAGCCCCAACAGGAATTACAGAACAGCGAATGCTTGTAGAAAAACGGAGCCGCAAAGAGCTAATTGCTTACAAGATAAAGTCTTTACTTTAGCAACACAGGTTTTCAACAAGATTAGTATTTTTAGTTCCTCATGACAAGTACAAATGACAATAAACAATAATCAAGAGTACTAATCTCAAATAGAACACACATGATAGTGATATTGGTGACTGTAAAGAATCAAGAAGAATCAACTTTACCAAAAAGTCCACTGCCTGTCCGGCCTTTCCTCATCAGATACATAGCCCAGGACAGGGGCCCAGAGCTGGAGAAAGTTCCAGGGTTCATGCTCCAATCTGTGTGCAACGACAGCTGGGGGCTGATTTCAGACACCCAGATAGGTGAGAAAAAAAGATGTGAGAGAAAATTTATATTAAAAAGGATGAGAAGGGAACTGAGAGCAAATGGGAGAAAAAACGAAACTTTAAAAGAAAGGGAAGAAATAAAGTATCTTTAAAAATCTTTTGTTAGTCCAAAATTTGAAATCTGCAACAACACATAATCAGAATCAGAAAACTTATTCAGCAATGAAGTGCTGCAGCCTGTCTTTACCTACATGACCTGCTTTTATACCCCTCATTCATCTCCTCACCCCCTCCCTATTCCTCCATGTCACCCTACATATTAGTGCAAACCAGAAGAAAAGTGAGGGAGCTAAAAGTGAGGGCAAACAAGAGGAGGAGGGAGAGAAGCAAGTCAAGCTTAATTCATTCTCCCCTTCTTTAAAGTGTAGCCACAGGGGACACAACTCCATTTTGCCCTCAGGCTCTTTAAAGCTGCTAATTTTATTTAGCTACTCAAATCATTTTCTCTCTCTCTTTTCTCCGTCCCTTGATCTTCTTTCTTTCTATTTGGAAGTTCTGGTTGAAAATGTAGGTCGCACAATCAAGCATTAAGAGCTTGATTCAGGTGTTGATAGCCATTGTGTTAAATTTTAGGCATTATTGAAACCATGCTCACCAAATATCATATCACTGATATGATATTACTGATATATGATATCAGTGAAATCAGAGCTACCAGATAGAGCTTTGCTTTTTTTTCTTCTTCACAGGCAGGCTTGTTGGTGTAGTGATTACTTAGTGATTCTAAATTGTGAAGAAGATGAAGCGTATAGAACAAAACACTGTATGGATGTATGGTTAAATTTATCTTGTAGTCTAAATTGCTTTATGTGCTCAAAAAAAGAAAAATAAATTATTTATATATATATATATATATATATATATATATATATATATATATATATATATATATATATATATATATATATATATATATATATATATATAAGGGTCCTGTCACGCGGTAACGGGGTAAATGGCCAATAACACAGTGGAAGGACTTCTATTATTATGACATGTTGCCAGCAAAAATAGATGTTGTTTTTGTGGTGAACATGAGGCTAATGCTACCGTGGTCCAGTCCTTCATTGGTTTACTTTCAATTTTGTTAGGCTCAATAGGATGCAGATTTTTGGTAATTTTTTTTTCTCTAAGCATTAACATTGTCATATTTTACACGCTATAAAAAATAAAGATACAATGGGCCCACCTATTCAAAACCATTTATTAATATAAAGTCATGTCAATTATCCATATTACCAAAATGTTTGATGAATGCTCTGCTCCATGCTATGACCATCTTGGAGATCCAGACTGCCAAACTGGATGTGAAAGATTCCAAATCTTTTTATAGTAAGTGGGGGAGATTTGGAACTTATTAAGTGAGTAAGAAACCAGAGGGGGAATTTACCACTCTTTTCTTGTTAAATGAGTCTTTGATACACTGCAAATTCCTGAATTCTTGTGAGGTTTATTCTGGGGGACGGGCTTAGGTTTTATAAGCCTGGGTAAATGCTCCTCAGCGTTAGAGAGGGTAGCATTGCAGGCCTAGAGTGTTGGCTAGGGCACAATAGCCATGGGCCTAGTCTTTGGGGTTTTAGTTTAGTTGATTTTTGAATTCTTTTCAACAGTTTTAAGTTTGTTTTTGTATAGTTTTTGTATCTTTTGTTGGTCATATCACTAGCCTGACCTGCCTTGTAATCAGCACCTGTAAATACATTGCACATTGGGTGAGGAGAATTCCTGCCTTCAAGTGTGTTTCCTCAACCGCAGCTGTGGCATTACTACAGGTCCCCAGGCTACCCCCCTCCCCCCATGCTAACCAAGCCTACCTTGGAATATGTGCAAGAGATACATGATTGAAGCCACACTGACTCGGACATTGCCCAGATTAACAAGGCCCATGTTAGGTGTTGAGGCTCCACGGCATACTGACGATAAGTGGGGTACTGGAAGTAGATGGATACAGAATAATGATGAGAACCGGGAACTGTTGGAATGCTACTACACATGTAATCCCAGTGAGAGGGAAGAGGATGTGGGACCTATGGATTCCTTGACACCCAACATCCAAACTGATATTTAAACAAATCCTAGTTCAGTGTTCCAACATACAAAGGAAGCAACTGCTATTGCAATTGGAGAATGATTAGGTACAACACAAATCCTACAGCAAAGGGGAGCCAGAACGACAGGTAAAGGGAGAGATTTCATCATCCCCACACTCTGAGATTGGGTACCAAGCCCCAGTAATAACAACTAGTACTCTGAATACCAGAGCAGCTGACCTGAAAGAAAAGATCATGGCTAAGATGGAAACCTGGACCCTCGAAGCAGACTACCAAGACTATGTGAAGTACCGTCTGAAAGCCTACTAGAAGATGACAAATACATCCCTACGGACAATCCCTACTTTGACCATCACCGAAACCAATCAGTTGATCTATACCATGGCAGCAGTAATCCTTGAGGTGGTTGGCTAAAAGATGGACAGCCACAAGGGGCAGTACTCTCCATGGAAAAGATGGCTAGAGGCTAATATCAAGGCAGCATGGAGGGAAGTCAGCCAGAAAGGTGTAATGGAGAAAGGGATGCTTAAGAAGTACAACAGGCTGTCCATCCCTGAGGCCTTCGAGACCACCAAGCAAAGACCCACAGCCTTGGCTAACCACCTGAAGAGGTGTACCAGAGAGATTGAAGCCAAGAGCATTAACCAGATGTTCTCCACTGAACCATCCAAGGTGCACTCTCAGTGGCAGGGGAATAATATGAGAACAGCTCCTCCACCAAGGTAGGAGATGGACCAATACTGGAAGAGCATATAGTAGAAGGATGCAACACACAACAGTGGCTAGTAGATCTAAGCGCAGACCACAGCAACCTCCCTAAACAACCTCCAGTAACTATCACAGTGGCAGACTTACAAAAAAGAATCTCACATATGAAGTGTTGGACAGCACCAGGCAGCACAAAAAAAAAAAAAAAACAGCTGCTAATGATAATCCCTACCTGGAACGACTGACCAAAGGCCCGACAGTCCTGCTCCCCAAGAACCCCACAGAAGGGACCAGTTCAATCCAACTACTGGCCGATAACTTGACTCAGTACCACACAGAATCATAACACCAGATGAGCAAAACAAGAGCTACTGGTAGAAAGAGGAGTCACATGAGAGTGTAAGACCAGAGTAACCAACCTGTGCACCACCTGGATTGATTACAACAAAGCCTATGACTCAATACTACACACATGAACTACACAAGATCAACAGTACCCTAAGAGCCTTCGTCAGGAACTGGGGGATGTGGAGAACACTGCCAGAGGCCAACTTCAAGCCAATTGTACAAGTCACCATCAAGTGGAAGGAGATGAAAGGAGATGCTCTGTCCCCACTACTGCATAGGCCTGAACCCTTCAGCCAGATCATTAACTAGATTGGCTACAGATACCGACTACAGAATGGAGCAAACATTAGCCACCTACTCTGCATGGATGATATCAAGCTTTATGTCAGGAGTGAATAAGATATCAGTTCACTGACCTACACCACTAGGATCTACAGCAGACATTGGAATGCCATTCAGACTGGAGAAGTGTAATCGTATGGTGACAAAGAGAGGGAAGGTAGTCAGAACTGAGGGGATTGCACAACCAAAAGGCAACACTGCAGACAATGAGAACAGCTACAAGTACCTTGGAATCCCACAGGCATATGGGAACCATGAAGAGACTGCTAGGAAAGCTGTAACTGCCAAGTACTGAGTACAGAGAGTCAGCTGAATGGGAAGAACAAGATCCTTGCAATTAACACCTACGCCCTGCGAGTCATCTGATACCCTACTGGGATAATAAGTTGGCCAACGGAGGTGATGGAAGCTACTGACATCAAGACAAGAAAGCTCCTCACCATGCATGGAGGGTTTCACGCCAAATCCAGCACCCTGAGACTGTATGCTAAGCGGAAAGAAGGAGGCCAAGGACTGAGTGTCAGAATCACCATCCTAGATGAAACAACAAAGATCCATGAATACATTAATATAGAGTGGCTCCAGCTGATTCCAGGAATGACATGTGAGATCTCTGTTCAGAAGTGCGCAGTCCTAGGAACTGTGCAGGAGACAAAGCAATAGAATGGCTAATTTCAGGAACAGTCCAACAGTCCAGGAAAAGGCCCAGGCCATGGAACCAGGAACAAAAAAAACCAAACCAGAGCAAAAAGCGGCAGCACGTGGCTGGAAAAAACAGTCCAACAAAACATGGCAAAAGAGGCAGAACAAGGACCATGATAGTTCAGGGGGGTCTACCAGGAACCCCACAAAGACAGTCACAAAATTCAGGGGACTGCTCAGGCCACTAGACTAGACCGCAGAGTCCACATGGTGCAGGAGGCCATCCGGGCCAAGGGGCCACACAGCGAAGCAAGTCAGGAGGCAGACCAGGCGGCCAGCAACAGAAGCAAGGCAGGGCAGGGCAGGGCAGGGCAGGGGGGGTGGCTGTGATCTCAGTGGCGGCAAAGAAGCAGGATAGGGGGCCAGCAGTGATCCCAGCAGTGGCGACAGAGACACTGGGAGGCTGATCGTGGGACCCACGGCAGTGGCGATAAAGACACTCAGGAGGCCAACCACGGGACCAGCAGCTGTGACGATGAAGACATGCTGGGGGCCAGCCAGGGTGCCAGCTGCGAAGACTCCCCAGAGGCTTGGCAGACTGAGCTGGACACACCAGCTCTGGGTGTGCAGGCTGTTGCAGATGTTGCAGAAGCTGCAGATGCTGCAGATTCTGAAGCTGCAGGTGATGCAGAGGCTGAGGATGTAGATGCTGACAATTATAACCGGGCTATCCTCACCCGAGGGGCAGGAATCGGTCCAGGGTTTGGCTGAACTATGGGTTGGGTGCAATGGGTGCAGAGGCGGGTCAGTCCGTGACTGCCCCTACCCAAGGAAACAAAATGGGTGCAGGAGGGAGCCTGTCCTAGGCCACTCCCACCCGCAGAACAGTAACAGGTGCAGGGGCAGACCGGTCTGTGGCTGCCCCCACCTGAGAAGCAGGTTGCTCAGTTACAAGGGGGATCACAGCAAAACCAGTATTCTCAAATGAGGAATGCACAGTCTTAGAGTCCAATGCGAAAACAGGAGAAATAGTCACTTAGGGCAGGCATCCTCACATCCAGGCCTCGAGAGCCGGTGTCCTACAGGTTTTAGATCTGTCCCTGATACAACACACCTGAAACACAATATGTGACTTTGTCCTTATTCTAAGGTCAAACTGAACAACAAGATGGATACTCATTGTTCATGGACATGGAACAAAACAAATCTACCAGCAAAGGAGAGTCAAGGATCTCCACATTGTCATTCAACCAAGGATAATCTGCCTGCTTTAATACAGAGCACAAAAGATCCTTATTTTCCGATTCAAAAACATGATGAACAGACTTACTCACAGAGTCCCATGCAGTCAACTCCTTTTTTGTTGACTCCAAAACACAATGTGCATTGTCCAAATTAACAGGCACAGGTGAACAACACAAACTGTCTCTTTTATCTGCTGTCTAAAAAACACAGTGTGAATTCTCTTTATATTCTGGCAGAGAGTACTCACACAGATGAGCGGCAGGGTGATTTACATGCATGTCTGTCTTTGTTAGCCTGTCACTGACAAACACAAGCTGGGAAACAGTCTCTGGCTGTGGTGAACAACACACCGGTGAGCAATGACCCCACCTCCTCAGGCAAGAGGGGGCTGGCGGTACAAGGGGAGCTGGTTCCTCATCGTCACACACCACATTGTTGCCAGGAAAGGAGCAGGAGACTGACAGCCCGGTTTATGGTGCGATTGGGGGGGGGGGCAGTGGCCGGTGAAAGGCTGAACCCACCCACTCAAAACTCCCGAAGCTCCAGCGGAGGAGATGTGGATGGATTACAAGAGGTGCAGGCTGGCAAAGGGGCTGGAGATGGCTGTGACAGTGGAGTGGCTGGAGAGTGTGGCAGAGGAGGAGATGGAGACTCGAGGGAGATGACAAAGTCCTTTATCCAAGTTGGCAAAAAGTCTGTATACTGTAATGGGGCCAGGAGCGAACCAAACGGCAAATTTTCTGCCAATACTCAGTGGGGGATGCCAAAATCCATCATCCCCAAATGGAAAAGTTCTCGAAACTCAAGAAATCTGCATCCACTGGGTCTGTGACTGGTTGCGTCAAAATGTTTTATCGGGCTTTTATTGAATCAGTTTTGTCTATTTGCTTGGTGGCCTGATTCGGTAATCTATCTCTTAAAAATAAGAATTATCTGAACCAAACAGTGAAGTGGCCCAGTAAGCTGATGGGAGAGATGCAGCTTAATCCAGAGTCTCTGTACTCCAGGCAGGTACAGAGGATTTCTAGATCAATCTTAAAGCACACGTCTCACCCTTTGCACTGTGAATTCCAGCTTCTCCTGTCAGGAGGCAGATACAAAATGCTCAAATGTAAAACCAAACATTATAAAAGCAGTTTTCCTCCTACTGCCATAAGTTTTTAGCAAATTTTAACCCCATGCTGTGTTTTTTAATGTTCTTATTATGTTTTATGTCCATCTATTCCATTTGTTCTTATGTGTTATTTGTTTCTAACATGTTGCCTCTTAGCTTTTTCAAATCATGTGCTGACTCACTACACTGCACAAGAAATTTACCTTTCTGGTAAAAATGAAATAACTTGAAATTGAATGTCACAGTTAGGCTGTGCGGCTTGCAGGGGTGGACCCAAATGCAGGATGCAAGAGACAAAACTAAAGTTTGAGGCAACTTTAATGCTGAAACACTTTTCACTGTCCAAAATTACAAAATACAAAATACAAGGTTATACATAAATCCAAAATGTGACACACTTGGAACTAAAAGGGAAGGCGCACACATAGTAGGCAGGGACCAAAGACCATGACACTACAAAGAACAGAGGAAAAACTAAGGGCTTAAATACACACAAGGAAATTAGGGAGAGTGGAGACAGCAGGGAACAACAGGTGGACCAAATAATAATAATAAATAAACTAATAACACAACCAAACAAACAGAACCAAAACCAAACACAAAGCACAGGGACCACGGGACTGTCAAAATAAAACAGGAAGGGACCTAACATGATACAAACACAGACTTGACATAAGGGAGGCTGGCACACAGAGGGAATCTAAACGTGACTAAATGGAAACCTAAACACAAAACAGGGAAACACTTCGAAGTGAAAGTAATCACAAGATAGAAGACAAGGGACTAAGACATGAGAAACAAAATAGACACAGGAACACTGACAGAACAGGAGGACATGGGAAAACAAGAACAAAGGGACACCAGAAGGAAATACAATAACTAAACCAAAAACAGAATACAAAACTACAGCAAACTGAGAGGCTAAACTGTTAAAAAAAACCTAATAAACACAACCAGAAATATAATAAAATACAGAACCTCATAGAACAAACACAAACACTGGGTAAATGGCCCAGGACCATAACATTAATTACAAAAACCTGTAATAATAAATAGGTATTTCATGGCACTGCATAACTATCAAATTTATACATATGATAATCACAGTCAGCTGGAAAAGCAATAAAACTGAAATGACCACATCTCAACAACCACCCACTTTCTCTCTCTGCCAGGGGCTGTCTGTTCCCATCGTCCCCTGAACTGAGGCCACCCTGAGGCCAATAACAGTGCTATGGCAGGATCAATACAGACACACACGCACACACGCATGCACGCACGCACACACGCACACACGCACGCACGCACGCACACACACACACACACACAAACACATACACACACAAACTTCAGTGGGGGATTGATGGATGGGGGTGGTTGGAGGGTAAATCCTTTGTTTCCTTATCAACACCTTTAACACATCCCTTCTCATCATATTTTCTGGAAACTAGAATTTCAAGTTTAGAGTATGACAAAATCAAATTTCTTAAAAGCTTTGATGGATTCATGCTGGTAAATGATCTATATAACACATTTCCTTTCATTAACAGTAAGTTTCAGACACATTTTATACAATTTTCAAACAATGTTTCAGACTATATGCACACAAATATATATATATATATATATATATATATATATATATATATATATATATATATATATATATATAGTCTGAAACATTGTTTGAAAAATTAAGAAAAGTAAGGCAGCTATGGACAAGTTGCTTCAGACTCAATGGTTTTGTATCAGAGCACTCTCATCAACTGATTAGTGACGGAGGAGCTAGCAATTGTCTCTAGTTAACAGAGAAACCATATGTATTGTACACACACATGCACGCACACACAGAGATTATTTGCACGCACACCTTATTTATAATTCATGCAGTGTATTGTGCAGATGCAGTTAACTGCCACTTTAAAGTAATTAATTGATTTTCTGACATATCAGTTAGCAGCAGCACTAAATGACACAAATAGACTCAAAGAGTCTCGATAAAATGTAGACCTGTACCAGGATGTGCACTAACTGCAGATTTTAGTATTACACGGTCTGTCTAATTTGCCCTCTTCCCATTTTCTCTATTATAAAACAAAACACTCCTTACCTCACTGAATCATTGCCACTTTGGCTTTGAGAATCTATTCTGATTACTGTGACAAGACAGAGTAGTGTGTGTTTAATGCAGTGCTTCTCACACAGAATACTTTATGGCAGAAATAGGTGTTTGCTTCATGGAATTACCACCAAAAGTCCCCATGAGAATATTTTTGATAATAAGGAAATACAATGTGATGAAAAATTCTTTATTTATCCTATACTTAGGAAATTATTTGAAATTATGATTATAATATCATTGTGTGGCAGATAATTCTCTACACAGAGATAGAGATATTATTGCTTGTCATATGAAAGACTTCTTGTATTTTTTCTTGTGTCAGGAGAGCTAAATTGGTCTGAAGGTGCCCCTCTGCCTATCCTGTGAATGACACAGAAGGGGGGGGGGTCAAGATTATCCATGATAACAGTTTGATCAGTGACCTCCTCTCCACCACAGGTTCAAAAGTGTCTAATTTTAATTCAATAGAATTTTATTCATATAGCACCAAATCACAACAAACAGTTCCTTCAAAGTGCATTATATTGTAAGGTAAAGACCCTGCAGTAATTACAGGGAAAACCCAACACTCAAAATGGCCCCCTACGAGCAAGCACTTGGCAACAGTGGGAAGGAAAAACTCCCTTTTAACCAGGCTCAGGGAGGGGCATTCGTCTGTCACGACCAGTTGGGGCTGAGGGGAGAGAGACAGGACAAAAGACGTGCTGTGGAAGAGAGCCAGAGATTAATAATAAACCATGATTAAATACAGAGTGTGTATAAATAAAATGAAAAGAGGAGAGAAGAATTTGCAGCCAATCACAGAGCCAGCCCTCCTAATCAGTTCCGATGGTGTCCCATCACAGCAAAGTATACGATGCTTATTAAAGCTGACTGATCGAAAATCTTACTATTTTATCTTAAAAATAATTTAAATATTTTTCTGCATACACTGAAGGATTTCAACTTCCTTAGGAAATAGAACATACATATACACAGTATAATCTACAATAAGTAGATTATACTGTTATACTGTTTAATAGTATAATTTACTTATTGTAGATTATACTATCAAACAGGATTGTTAAAAAATAAAAGTACACAATCACCCATTCATATGACTGGGTAACTGTGTCAAAACTTTTGACTGGTACTATACACACAAACACACGTACACACACATACACACACACACACACACACACACACACATTTTATAATGTGAGGTAGTGCAAAAAAGTGCAAAAGCCTATAAAAAGCCTATAAAAGCCTATAAAAAAGTGCAAAAGCCTATATATATTTATATATATATATATATATATATATATATATATATATATATATATATATATATATATATATACACAAAAGGTGGAGGGGTTTGTGTGTCCCACTTGTTGAGCTATGTTGTTGGGGGGGGGTTCCAATGACCCTTATGGAAAACTCCCCGCGGGATCTTAAAATTCATTGACAAACATGTCTGTACAAGAAATTAGAACAACTTTAATTAAAGCTGACCCATGTAACAAGAATAATTCTCAGCCTATCCCTAAATAACAGCAAATGAAACTGTTTCAGACTGTAAACCATGCAAACGTATTGTGGAACCCGAGGACAAAGCTAGAAGGTGTGTTTGGTGGACATTGAAACATAAGCAGTATGACGTCAAAGACTGAGCAACCTCCTGCTGCTACAAATTATTAATTTCATTGTTTTTTTCATTCATAAACAGTATAAATGGAAAGAAATTATACTTATGGGTGATTTGAATTTAAACTGGTTTGATAAAGCATGCACAAAAACTCAAGGATATTACCAAAACTTTTCAGATGACAGAAATAATAAACAAACCAACAAAATCTTCTCAAACCTTAATAGATTTCATTTTCACAAATAAGCCTGATAGAATAATGAAAACATATAACTTAATTACTGGTTTGTCAGATCATAATCTAATATTAATAGCTAGGAAATTGGCTAAATTAAATTATAGGAATCCAAAATTAATAAAAATGATTTTAATATAATTATTTCAAAGAAAGACTTAATTTATTGAGAATTAAATAATGCTTACAAATTGAAATGATGCTATAGAAAACAAGTCCTGTGAAAAAGTGCAGTGATATATGATCAAATATTAGGCCTTAACGATACCATATAAAGATATAATATACAATATACAAAACAAATACAGATATTAAATGTTAAATGTCTGCCTCGGTTAAATAGTAATTTCTGAGGTTTAATAAAAGAATGAGACGCAGCTTTCAGAAAGTATTTGAAATCAGGATTGATTACTGATCACTTCATATATATAAAAGTTTCAGACATAAAATGACAGTGCAGCAAATACATTTTTTTTTGTTCACGTTATTAGAAAAGCAAAGGTGAACAGTAAAAGGCTATGGAAAAGCACTGAAAAATTAACTGGAAAGTAAAAGACCACGTCCAATAGCATACAACTCAAAAGAGATAGTGCTATTCAGAATGATAGCCTGGCTGTGGCAACACATATAATGAGTTTATAAATTCTGTGTATAAAATTTTCAAAGGTTCATCCTTCCACATTTTAATTAGTGACAGACTTGCTTTTGCTATGACATTTACAAATGAAACAAAGGCTAGAAAAATTATTTCTCCCCAATAAATAGTAAAGCAATTCTTCCAACTATCTCAAATGTTATAGAAAAGGTTGTGGCAGAGCAACTGACTGCTGGTCTTGATTCTAAAGATGCAATTTGGCTTTAGGAAAAAAATATTTAACTGAAATATTGTGTTGCTATTTCCTTGAAGTACTTAAAAGAAATTTGGATGAAAAAGAGGTAGTAGAAGGTTTTCAATTCAGTACTGATGAATTTAAATATTTAGGTTTAGCTCTTGATCAGATTTTGAGTTTTAGAAATCCATCCATCCATCCATCCATCCATCCATCCATCCATCCATCCATCCATCCATCCATCCATCCATCTTCTTCTGCTTATCCAGGGCCAGGTTACAGGGGCAGCAGCCTAAGCAGAGAAGCCCAAACCTCCCTCTCCCCAGCCACCCCTTCCAGCTCATCCAGGGGGACCCCAAAGCCAGCTAAGGGATATAATCTCTCCAGCGTGTCCTGGGTCTGCCCTGGGGCCTCCTCCCAGTAGGACATGCCTGGAGCACCTCTCCCAAGAGGCGCCCAGGAGGCATCCTAGTCAGGTGCCCGAACCACCTCAACTGGCTCCTTTCGATGTGGAGGAGCAGCGGCTCTACTTTGAGCCCCTCCCGAATGGCTGCACTCCCCACCCTATTGTATTTGTGATCTCATTCTTTTGGTCACTACCCAAAGCTCATGACCATAGCTGAGGGTAGGGATGTAGATTGACCAGTAAATTGACAGCTTCATGTTTACACTCAGCTCCCGCTTTACCATGACAGACTGGTGCAAGCTTTAGCATAACTACAGATGCAACCGCAATCCGTCTGTCAATCTCCTGCTCCTTTCTCCCCTCACTCATAAACAAGACCCCGAGATACTTAAACTCCTCACCTGTGGCAGCAACTCATGAGCCAGAGTGGGCACTCCACCCTTTTAGGGCTGAGGATCATGGCCTCAGACTCAGACATGCTAATTCTCATGCCAGCCTTTTCACACTCACTGTGAACCGTTCCACTGCGAGTTGGAAGCCACCACCTGATGAAGTCAACAGGAATGCATCATCCACAGAAAGCAGAGATGAGATTCTGAGGCCACCATGGCGAAAGTCTTCCACCACCTGGCTACACCTAAAAATTTTGTCCATAAAACTTATAATCAGCAACAAAGGGCAGCCCTGACGAAGTCCAACATTCACAGGAAACAAGTCTGACTTATTGCTGCCAATACGGACCTAGTTCTCACTGCAGTTATACAGGGACTGGATGGCCCGCAACAACGGGCCAGACACCCCATACTCCTTCAGCACCCGAACAGTATACCCTGAGGGATGCGGTCAAATGCCTTCTCCAAGTCCACAAAACACATGTGGACTGGATGGGCAAACTCCCACAAACATTTGAATGTCCTTGAGAGGTGGTCCAGCATTTCACAACCAAGACAACACCTGCAATGTTCCTCTTGAATCCAAGGTTCAGATAATGGATGGACTCTCCTTTCCAGCACCTTGGCATGGACCTTACTGGGGAGGCTGAGGAGTGTGATCTCCCAAAAGGTGGAGCACACCCTCCAGTCTCCCTTCTTAAAGATGGGGACCACCACCCCAATCTGCTAATCTATTGACACCACCCCAGATCCAGACATGATGTTGCAGAGGCATGCCAACCAAAACAGCCCTACAACATCCAGAGCCTTCAGGAACTCAGAGCGAATCTCATCCACCCCAGGGGCCCTGCCACCAAGGTGTTGTTTAACCACCTCAGGGAACTCTGCCTGACTATAGCCTCAGTTGAAGTCAGCAGTGCCCTACCCACACTATGTTATAACTGTGTTATTGTAGGGTCTTTACCCACAATACAAAGTGCCTTGAGGCGACTGTTCGTTGTGATTTGGCGCTATATAAATAAAACTGAATTGAATTGAATTGAATTGAATTGAATTGAATTGAATTGAATTGAATTGAATTGAATTGAATTGAATTTAATTTAATTTAATTTAATTTAATTTAATTTAATTTAATTTAATTTAATTTAATTATAGACTGGGTGATTAGAGCATCACTTTCCCTTCTTGAGTCACCTGACAGTTTGCCAGAATTGCTTTGAGGCCATCCAAATGTATCTTTCTGTCAGCAACCAACAGAATCCGACAGGCTAACCAAGCCCAATAGGATTCCTTCTTCAGCTTGATGGCTCCCTTCACCTCCAGTGACCACCATCTGGTTCGGGGATTACCACCACGACAGGCACCAACCACCTTGCAGCCACAGCTCTGAGGAGCAGCCTCAGCAATGGAGGTGTGGAACATGGTCTATTCAGAATCAATGTCCTCAACTTTCCTTGGAATGCTGTTGAAGTTCTGCCGGAGGTGGGAGTTGAAGATCTCATGGACTGGGCCTCTGCCAGGCATTCCCAGAGCACCCTCAAAATACTTTTAGGTCCAGGAGCCCTCCCCACCACCTGATCCAACTCACAACCAAGTGTGATCAGCTGACAGCTCAGCTCCTCTCTCTGGAAACCTGAGTTTCCAGAGCATACGGCTGCAGATCTGGTGATACTATTAAAAAAACTATCATCGACCTGTGAACTAGGGTGTCCTGGTGCCACGTGGACTTATGGATATCCTTATATTCAAACATGGTATTCAATATGGACAAACTGTGGTTTGCACAAAAGTCCAATAACAAAACACCATTCGGGTTCACATCAGGCAGGCCGTTTCTCCCCATCACACCCCAAACACTAGACATCATCCCTCAAGCTCCCTCTCCAGACCTGGCTCCAGAGTGGGGCCCAAGTAACCCTATTCCGGGTAAACAGTTCCCTTGCTGACTCTTCCATAGGAGTCTTTGGTTTTAGAAATCATTTAAAAAAAACTCACTGATACATTGAAGTTTAACCTTGCAAATCTTAGAAATCTGACTTAAAATTGAAGCATCAAATACTTATTTGCATGATTTGATTTCTTCCACATTTTCTGTATTGCATGACAAGTTTGTCTCAGGAACGTCAACCAAACTTACATCCACTGGAATCATTATATGTTTTGATCTTTAGGTTGATGACAAAAAGCACAACAATATCATCATTGTGGTATTGTCTTTAAATATAATATTCAGAATTTTGAAAATTTGATTATGCACTCAAAAATTTACTTTGTTTTTAAAATTATTGATAACACTGCCCCTCCTCCTTTAAAAGCAACACAAGCCACTCGGTCAGTTTTGAGATGAGAGTGTAATATTCCAAAATGTAGGACTTTATTTGGGAAATCTTCCTTTTCTTTTGAGACCTTAAATCAGTGGAATTCTGTTCCAACAAAGCTGCTAACATATACGTACTTTCACATTTTTTTCATGCTCCACACACATTGGAATAATGCACACATTAGTGAATTTGGGTAAATTTTTGATTGTAAATCAATGATTTGATGTATTTTATAGATTCATAATTGAAGGATTAGAGTATTGTTGGTGTTTTAAGATTTGGGAATGACAACTGATAGTTTTGCTATTTTTATTTTACTAATTGTCATAATTTTCCAGTGTGGGGTGGGTTGGGGGAATTTTGATGGCTTTAAACCTTAATGATTTGATGTTTGTAGTTAATGTAATTTTTATTTATTGCTCTTTTCACCTGCCCTGGGACTACAGTTGGAAAATAACAGTTTTGCTAAAACCTGACACCTGCATCTCTCCTGGTTTTATACAAGCATAATGTTTTATTGTACACTGTCCCTGTCTTAATAAAATACAAGATACAAGGAAATACCGGCATGGTGTAACGTGTCATGTGTTGTTCATCTGAGTTTTTGTTGAATAATTTCAGAACCTGGTAAGGACCAGATGATTTTGATCATATCCTGAAACTTAAAGCCTTAGGATTGAAAGGCTCAGGAGATAGAACGGGTTGTCCACTGCTTGCAAGATCGGTGACTGCTCCAGCCCAAATTGCTCCCAATGCATCCATCTGAGCAGATGTGCAATCACCCTACGTGTGTAACGTGCCCAATTCCAACTGAACCATGCCCAACCTTACCTTTCCACTGCAGGCAGCAAGCATATTGTTCAAACCAACTGGCCTCTGAGGGTCAAACATGTTTGGGTATGGTAGGGACTCCCTAGTTTGAGCACAACCTTAGAGTGGTTGTATAATGTTTTTTCTTTTAACAATTTTTAAATCTTTGCTGGTACAATTCTACTGGGCTAATCTAATTCCATGGTGACAGTTTTTTTTTTTTTATGATATCTTAACCAAATATCAACAATGCAGAGTAGATCCAGCTAACCTGAGTGATATCTCTGATCATTCTGTAAAATGTCCTCATCAGACACACACAAATGTAAGAAGCAGGCTGATAAATTTTTCAGCAATGTCCCTTTTCACATAAAAATGAAAAGCAAAGTACTTTACAAGTATAAAAACTGTGTATTTGTTCTTTAGTGGTGTATTTGTGTGTGCGTGTGTGCATCTGTGTCTGTGTGTGTGTGTGCATCTGTTCGTGCATGTGTGTGTATGTTGAATTATTCAGCCAGTCTCTGCGATGAGAGGAGACTGGTTTATTCTTGCTAAAAATTGATTTTCTGACAAGAAATGTGGTGGTGGTGGAGGGATGGTGGTGGTGGGGTTTGGGGGGGCAGAGACATACCTATTCAATCTTGCACACAGTCAGAGTTATTTAAATCTTCATTCTTTTAACATAGAAATGGACATAGAAGGGACATAAAACCCAGAGAGAGAGATAGAAATGCCTCAGGCTGTGTTTAGTGCAGTATGAATGGATGAGAAGGTGCAGTAGAGCAGAAACTTTTAACTCTCCCTCTCATACTCTTTTTCTCACATGCACGCACACACACACACACACACACACACACACACACACACACACACACACACACACACACACACACACACACACACACACACACACACACACACACACACGCAGCCTGAGCAGTGAACATGGATGAAATGTGTGATCATGGTAGGCCAGTTCTGTCCAGCCAGTGTCTGAATGGTCTGTATTAGGGGATGCACATATGGAGCTCTAAGCAAATTTTTTTTCCAAATGCAGCTCTCATGCTGTGTGGATGGGAAGAATAAGAGTGCCTGTAGCTCAGAAGGTAGAACAGGTCATCTGCTAATCAGATGGTTGGTGGTTCAGTTCCTGGCTGCTCCAGTCTGCAAGCCAAAGTATCATTGGGCAAGATACTGAACCATAAGTTGCGCTCCGATGCAGCCGTCAGAGTATGAATGTGTGTGAATCTTAGATAGAAAGCATTTAACTGTAGAAGGAAGTGCTTGTATGAATGGGTAAATGTGAATGTGTTGTATAAAGTGCTTTGAGAGCTCTGCTAGAGTAGAACAGCACTATATAAGGACTAGTCCATTTACCACAGATATGTCCAAAGGACTGAGAAGCTGACTTCTGACAAAAGAAACCTCCAAGTGAAAGAATTCAGTTCAATATTATTTATATAGTACCAAATCACAACAACAGTCACCTCAAGCTGATTTATATTGTAAATATCCTACAATAATAGAGAGAAAACCCAACAATAAAACAACCCCCTATGAGCAAGCACTTGGCGACAGTGGGAAGGAAAAACTCTCTTAACAGAAAGAAGCCTTCAGCAGAATGAGGTTCAGGGAGGGGCAGTGACTGGTTGGGGTGAGGGGAGGGAGACAGGACAAAAGAAACACTTTCGAAGAAAGAGAGTCAGATATTAATAATAACTAATGGTTAAATGTAATGTGGTGTATAGAAAGTGAAAAGAGGTGAATGAAGATGAAATGCACAGTGCATCATGCGAAGCATAGGTAGCATAACTAAAGGAGGGTTCAGGGTCGCCTGATCCACCCCTAATACTAATCTTAAAAGTAGAGAGGGTGTTTGTTTCCCACATCTAAATTGTGAGCTGGTTCCACAGAAGAGGGGCCTGGAAGTTGAAGGCTCTGCCTCCCATTCTACTTTTAATTGCCACAGGAACCTTTAAGCCTGTAGTTTGAGAGAGAAGTGCTCTATTTTGCTGATATGGTACTATGAAGTCTTTAAGACAAGATGGGGCCTGATTATTCAAGACCTTGCATGTGAGAAGAAGGATTTAAAATTTGACTCTGGATTTAACAGGGAGCCAATGAAATGAAGCCAATATGGGAGAAATTTGGTCTGTCTTTCTAGTCACCATCAGTATTCTTGCTGTAGCATTCTGGATCAACTGAAGGCTTTTCAGGGAGCTTTAAGAGCATCCTGATAATAATAAATTGCCATAGTCTAGCCTAGAAATAATAAATACATGAAGTAGTGTTTTAGCATCATTCTAAGACATGATGTTGCTAATTTTAGAGGTATTGCACAAATGAAAGAAAGAAGACTTAGGTATATTTACTATGTTCATTGAAGGACATATCCTGATCAAAACTTACTTAACGCTATAATTAACCTTAGTGTGTGAAGACTCCCCATTTTCATTAAAAAAATTAGAGTAAAATAATGGATAGATGAATTGTTTTGAAATATGATTCAAACCACTGCAGTGCAGTAGCTTTAATGCCTATGGTGTGTGCTAATATCTGTAGTAAAATATTCTGATCAACAGTATTGAATGTTGTTCTGGGGTCTAGCTGGACAAGAATAGAGATAAGTCCACTGTCAAAGGCCATACCAAGATAATTCGTAACCTTCATAAGTGCTGTTTCTGTACTGTGATGAATCACTTGAATCCTGAGTGAAACTATTCAAATAATCCATTCCCATGCAAATGATCAGTTAGCTGTTTTACAACTTCTCTTGGTGGTTTTTTTTAAGTAAGGCCTTAAAAAACCCTGAAGTAAGGCTTAGTAAGGAAAAGAAACCTGGGGTTGTTCTTATTTTCTTCGATCAGTGAATAGTAAGATGTCCTAGCTTTACAGGGCATTTTTTTTAAAAAAGAGCAACAAATACTTATCAGGCTAAATGAAGATCTTCTGAATTACTGAGATGCTCTCTGGCTTTTGGGTCATCTGCTCCCACGTTATTCCAGGGAGTCAAGCACTTCTGATTTGAGGCTTTGTTGTTCAGAGGAGCCACAGTATCCAGGGTGTAACACTACAGTATTAAAAAGAAAATCGACCACTATGAGAGTAGAGTATAGGTAGCTGCTCAGTGTTGTGTTGGCACATGGCATTGAAGTAATGACTCTTTCAGAAAAAAAAAAACTACTGTAATGAAATGTATTCCCATAGTGTAATCCAATATTGTAAATTTAAATGTTAGTAAGAAATGAGCAGACAAAAGAGGCTTTTCCTGGAATACTATTAAATGAAACTTTTCAGAACAAGATCCAAAGTGTGATTAAAATGGTAGATGGGCTCTTTTATGTTTTGAGAGTGTCAGTTGAGTTTAATAACAGATTAAAAATGCAGTGTTGAAGCTGGTGAGCAGAGTTACGCTTTCAAATGAATTAAAACTCTGTCTGATTTTTAGTTTGATCAGGGAACAGACACAAGCTCTATGGGGAAATGACAAAATAAGGGCATACTTACATAAGGCTACCCATATCATGCTCAGTCATGTGATTGATTTGCCATTGTGATTGTTACATACTGTGCCAGCTTGAGCAAACAGTACAGTTGCACTTGTGCATGGTACACATTGGTGTGATTGCTATTCCTGTCCCATCACAGACCTCCAATGCTTCTGTAATGACAACTGTGCACTCAATCTGTGGGACTCAGGCCAATGATGAGTGTGGAGGGAGAACAACTGCCCTTGTGCAGTATGCCATAAGTGAACAAAGTGAATATAGGTATTACTGGGGTGCACTTTGTGGAAAAAAAAAAACTCGAATCCCAAAAGATTTCATGAACCACAGTGCTCCCATATACACTGAAGCCTGATAGAGTAAGTAAAGAGTAATTATGAACAATTATAGAATAATTAGGAATATTATGAACTTAACATTAATGACAGCTTCTGAAATAACACTGTAATGTATTTTTAATTTGAATAAATACACACAGTATTCTCAGTCTTGCATTTGCCTCTTTGGACACAGGTGATTCAATCAAATATAATAATACAAAAGGTATTACACACAAGATTTAAATCCCCTTTCCATACAGTGCAATTTAGTCAGCTGTGCCATAACATTAATATTTATAATGGCATAAGGTCAAATTTCAACAGGACAAAATGCTTTCAATTTAAAAAAAATGAGTCCTAGATATCAAACTCAGAAATTAGTCTGCTTTGATGACTTTTTCATCTGTTCTCTACAATATCAACTGCAGCATGTCACCCTTTCACCCACATATGTAAATCTCCCTACAGGGGTGGAGGCAGCCCAGTCCATTTACTGATATCAGCAGCAGACTTCCCAGATTGAGAGGTAATAAATATGTGAAAATGACTCAGTTGTGTTAGTGTTGTAAAACATGAATGACAGGTTCTAACTTGTGAATGATGCAATAAATGATGGTCAGATTAGGGTTGATCTTCTACACAACTGCACCATCATGCAAAGCCAACAAATGATGCACATAATTTCTTTAGAGATTCTTTTTTCCAGCAAAAGGTAGTGCATGATGTCTCAGACAGCAGCCCAGTGCGTACCTGCAATTCAAAAAGATTGTAAATGGACGAGTTATTGTATAGTGCTGTTCTACGCTAGTTGAGCACTCAAAGAACTTTATACAACGCTTGCATTCACCCATTCATACACGCACTTTTTTCTACATCTAAGTGCTTTCTACCTACTATTCACACTCCAATGAGTACATCAGGATCAATTCGGAGCTGCATGTCCAGGGATATTTTTGCATACAAACTGGAGCAGCCAGGGATTGAACCACCAACCTTCCAATTTAGAGATGATGGTATTTCTAGGATTTTTTTCAGTCTTCCAATGCTCTGAATCCAATTCAATTCTCTTTCATTTATTTAACTTTCTTTTTCATTCTGAAACAGCGATGCTGAAATATTATTTAGCAGAGACAGGGATATGTGCACCAGAGAGAGAAATCCCACCTGGGGACTCGCACCCTGGTTGGGCCTTGCTGAACCTATGAGTAATATGAAATTGATAGGTTTTAACAGATCCAATGTTACTAGACAGTTGGCTCATTTATTCAAAAAAATCACATTAAAAACCAGGGGATTTGTCATCTCATTGCAAGAGACATCTTAACCCTATGCTCACAGATTATTTAAAAAAAATTAAGAGATACAGTACTTTTCTACATAAATGAGCACTCAAAGTGCATTTGTGGGACAAAAGTCTGGCCTGTGTAGTCTGACCCCACAGAAGAGTTACTGTAGGACAAAATGCTCTAAACCTTGATGGTCAGGTGTTAAAAACACAAAGCACTTCACAGGCTTGTGTGTAGTTGCAAACTGGTCAGAGTGCTCATGCAGACCCATGTTCACCACTGACAGCTCAAACATAGAGTAACCCAGCTCCATATAACTGTGGAGCAGTCCAGCTCCATGATTATGTTTTCTTCTCCATCAAATAGATGGCTTGATGGCAGCAGAATGCACTATGTAAAGAATGCAAATGAAGAGAGTGTCATGCCCTGGACAATGTTCTTAGGTCCTGCATTTATGTGCATGCTAGTCTTTTTAATATTTATTTTCTATTTATTTCTATTTATTTTCTATATTTAAATTGACCTGTGGCAGAATCCAGTATACATCCAGTCCAGTCCATCCAGTCCCAATCCAGTATACATTATTTAACATAATGTATACTTGATTCTGCCATCATCTGGGAAAACATTAAAAACTTTTCCTCATCTGATCAGTCCTTGTGTGAAGTGGGTGCTGGATCGAGTTGATGGGACGTTTCAGAAATCCAGCTTTATTTAAGGGGTATTTAAAACTTCAAAAACATTTCAAATTGCAGACTGCTAAACCCTTTTTGTTTCACATAGGTTCCAACATTAGTTCCTGCTCACACTGGACTGTTGGATGAATTGACGGTAATGTGAGGCAATATTTACAGAAAGCATCCCGATCAGAACTTCAAAGTACCTCAGTGACTGCTTCCTTTTTAAAGCACAGCTTACTGGGTTATCAGAAACTGTACTTGATGTGCTGATACAAGTATAATTGTTCAGGGGGTGGCAATGCCATCAGTCTACCACTCTGGTACAGATTGAAATAACATAACTAATAATAAATGCACTGAATTCTGTACAGACTTAAATGGCCTCAAATTGATATATTTTTTGGGAAAAAAACATAATATTCTGATCTCCAGACTTTTCATCATGCAACTAGTAAACGCTTGATTGTTTAGTGAAAGGTGACTATATCATCTCAACTTAAATAACACTGATGCAGAGCTATCCAAAAACAACTGGCCGACTCAACATGTGGCTTGCTCTGTCACTGACCTGCAGTAATATTGAACTGGGTCTCTGTTGTGTAAAGGTTTTATGGTAAAAGGTGAAAATGTGGTGCCAATTGGCAAATGGAAGGAAAGAGTAGCAGCATGGGTATGTGGATTAGAGGGATAAATTCAGGTTCTGTGGGCAAAGTACAATGAGAAGAGGAAAAAAGACACTTTGCTTTGATAGGGTAACACTGATATGCAAACTATTGAGCAAAGAATGTTTCAGCTTTCACATTCGGGACATACAGTTTCACTCTAAAGACCGTAATATCAAGTCTTCACACTTTTCCAGTGGAAACGAGCTACTTTTACTCACTGTGGCTAAAGATCTACAGTGAATCCCTTCTTACCACAAAAATAGAATATCTGAACTTGCAATATAAACAAGGAACCTCTGATTATTATTAAAATCCCAAACATCATCACGTTGGCTATGCAGTGAGTTGCTGGTCCTGTAGGTGATGAATTACTTGACACCATCTAGCTGCTGTTACTAAGCTCTAAATATCCAGGTGAATAGGCTTTGACTCTGTGTAATCTGTAAAGAGCAATTGTAAGAACTTAGGTGACGTATTAATAGAAAAGCTGTTTGAGGATACACGAGACATGAGATCGAGAATATTGCCTCTATTATTTCAATTAAAAACAGATTATGGCATTCTTGTTAAAGCTGTAGTTATGATTATGTTGAGTTCATAATGTTACTAATTATTCTATAATTGATCATAATTATTCAAACCTTACATTAACAGCTCTTGTTTTTGCTTTTTCACAAATTGCACCCGGACTTTAAAATAGCAAAGTCTGGGTGAGGAATCACATTTACACAAAGCTATAATACAGAAGTAACTGCATATAGGCACAGAAATCAATGACTAATTATCCATTCACACCCCTGAAGATGTGATTACTTTATGCCTTTGTGTGTGTTTGTGTGTGTGCATATTAAGTAACACAGAAGATTTTGTAAAACACAAGCAGGTAGCAAGCAGCGGAACCAGTCAATCTTAAAGCTAACCACATAAGGACCCACACAAGTCCCAAACGAGCCAATGAATAAATCAGAAGGCTTAGTCACTTGGTGGCATTTACAATACAGAATATAAGGGCACTAATGGGTAGAGTCCAAACAGAATGACAACACTTTGCATTCAGTTGTTAACCACAATGTGGGAACAAATTGAAATGGAGGGAAAAAAGAGGGTGAGGAAGAGTGAGAAAAGGGTGAGGCAACTCTTTGCATGACTTCTTCGTTAACCACAAGACTAAAGGGACATTGCCTTGCCTCACATAGGCACCTGTCCCACCAGACTTTACAGACACGCACCCTCCATTTTGCCCATTAAGGCTGTTGGAGAACCAGTGTGGCTGTGAGAAAGTGTAGGGAATACTGAAAAAGCTGTGGATTATCAGAGGCTTCATTGATTGTCAGATTGTTATTTGCTGTTAGCGGTTTCTCCAAACTTCAAAGGAGTTTAAAGTCAGCAGGGAAGTGTAGCGAAATGAATAGGGTGAATGAAAATAGAGATAGATAACCTTTGTTTTTTTTTATTAAAAAAAGACAAATAAAAGCAAAAAACTACAAACAAAAAACCACCAACCATCTGAGCAAACAAAAAACAAACAAGCACAAAACAAAACAAACAATCAAACAAAAACAGCTGTGCAGTTTTTGTGTTTGAATAAATAAAAAATATTTCATTAAATGGCCTTGTTGGTGGTTACTTTCACACATACGTAAGATCTGATCTGACACATTAATGCTTGCACACTCACAATCATGAATGAAGCAATGTAAACGTGTCACTGATAATGATGGCTGAAAACTAAAACTGTTTTGGGATTGAAAAAATAGATAATTTGAGAGGCACAGTGCTTCATCTGAGCCCAGTGTTTTGGCTTGTTGGCTAACTACATTATGTACAACCTTGTTGCTCGATTTTGCCACTTCAGAAACCATGCTGACACTTGACTTCGTAGTTCCTAAATCATACATACATACATACAATCATCCTTTTCAGGGTCTTAAATTAGTACAACTGATTTCTGCCACATATCATGAGGAGGAAGAGGTGGGTAGATCAAAGACCAATGGTCAGGATTTTGCTATAGAGACCAAAGCGTCTGACCAATAGCCCTTTTCAGTTTTTCAAAGGATAATGTAGTGATTCTCAGAGTGTGTGGCCTGAGTCATGACGGGTGGAGTGCAAGCAACTTGGGAGAAAAGTCATGTGGAACTAATATTTAACATTGGAATAATTTTCACGGTGTAAATTCACAAAAAAATTCACCTTGGTTATGTTAGTACAGCCACTAGCAACAAATCTAGCAAGCTTTCCAGTGACTTCTGTGACATTTGGAGACAGCCGTGAAAGCCAAAATCCTTAACAACTTTTGAGAAAGCTACCAGCACAACAGACGTTACTGAGGTATTGAGGTGGGGCATAAAAATATTTCTTCCTTGAAAGTGGGGAATTATGGAAAAACTTTGAGAATTAGTGGGATAATGTCATTGCTGGTTTATCAGCTTGTTAAAGTGATAAACCAGTAATGTTAGTGTTCTTCTAGACGTCAATCCAACATTTCCACAACATTGACTGAATGAGCCCAATTCTCATGGACACTGACTTAACATACGCCATATGACATTCCATAAGATCTAGTTCAGTTTTCTTAGCTCAGTGGCTTTCTCTTTAAGTTACATTCCTTGTTTTATGTTTAGTCATGGGGAAGCATCCATATACAGTTTAGTGGACAGAGTAGAAAAGCATTAAATTACATCTTAAAAACGATAACTGTGATAGCTCACCTGTCTGAAGTGATGTTCACAGCGCGATCTGCTGTTAGATCTTGATCGATTCTGTCTCTGTGTTGATTTATTAGCAGTTATTAATCAAATTAGTGCTGTTGTGACTTGATGGATCCTGCTGCTGTCTGGTGCTGCTGGTATGTAATGAACTCTACAAACAGCTGAAAGCATAAAAAACAAAAACAAACAAAAAATACAATCACTTCGGCCCTTTCAATTTTAAAAACAAACAAGAAAACAAGTGGGATTATTACTGCTGAGTCTTGTTAATCTGACATGTCAAAATTGTTTTCATTGTGGTACAGGCTTTATTGTAAAGTAGTATTTTTAAAAATCTCTGTAAATTGTCCTCTGTGACTAAAGCCACATCTTCCTTGGCTTTTATGCTTTGTGATGTTTGTAGATCAGTGTTGCTTAGACTTTGTCCTGTGTGCAAAGGAAACCACAACATATATGACTTTTTTCAAATAAATGGCTCTGCTGCTGCTGTGAGATAAGTTTTAGCAGTGAGATAGAGCTGTCTCGTGGCAAGTTTTCATCCCTAAAACTGCTGTTAAGGAGATTCTCAAAATTAATATTTCAGGCTGTCTCAGGTATAACGACTGCTGCGGACCTGGTGACTCTTATCTTCCGTGCGAGGACTGGTGGAAAACTGGACAAGGTGCCTGGCAACATTATCTCTGTTGCGTTTGGCAAGGGCAATTAGGCTGGAGAGCAGCAAAGAGGCTTTAAGGCTAGGAGGCTGAGAATTATATAAACAGCACTGCTGAGGACCATGCTTGTTCTTTGTAGATGGAGGAAGAGAGGAAATAGCTCAGGCAGGTAAGTGGCAGATGTTGCAGCTGATGAATAGCTGGTGAATGCAACCCACCCAGTTTGATGGCAGGTGAAGGAGGGACCTGAGGACCTAGCACCAAAGAGTCATGGTGTCTCCCAGGACCACACCTTCCAGTGAGGGCCCTCATGACCAGGCAAGTGCCCTGGAAAATTTGCTTGTACTCAGGGGTAAATGGACTAGTTTGCTGAGCACTCAAAGCACTTCATACAACACATTTGCACTTACACATTCACTCACACATTCATAGATGCACTGTTTTCAGTGTTTCTATCTGACACTCACACACATTCATACTCTGACAGTTGCATCAGAGAGCAACCTGGGATTCAGTATCTTGCCCAAGGATACTTTAGCATGCAGACTGGAGCAGTCAGGAATCAAACCACTAACCTTCCGTTCAGTAGACCTGCTCTGCCTGCCGAGCCACAGCCACCCACAAGTGGGTGAGCCATGGCTTAAGTTCCAAAGTCCTCTTTAACAATGAAGGCGCCACCTACTACCATTCATATTTCTTCATGTCTGCTAGGTCAATGTCTTGGTCTCAGCATACTGCTACGAAGTGTGGAATTAGGACGTAAAGGCAGACACACAAGAGACAGCAGAGATGGCAAAAGTACAGACATTCTTTACTTAAATAAAAGTACAGATACTTGTGGTAAGAAAATACTCCCATGCAAGTTGAAGTACTGATTCAACTTTTTTACTCAAGTAAAAGTGAAAAAGTACAAGCTCTGAAATGTACTCAAAGTAAGAAAGTAAAAGAATCTTGTTGGAGGATGTTTCTTTCTATTATTGTGCAAAGCAAACTTAACCTTGTGCTATATTAATATAATAAAAATTAATCTTATTACGGGGGAATACAAACTTTAATGTTGGGGATTTTTTTCACTTTGATATTGGTATTTTATTGTCAGTATTTTATATCATTTATTATCAATTATGGTAGTCACACACACTGGTATTCTATATCATTTATTAGTACCTGTATTAGTCGCCCATACTGGATTAATGAACACTGTGTGCTTTAGATCAGTAGAATAAAATTGAGGCCTGTTGTATTCACTCCCTTAGATGCTCAGGCCCTCACTCTTAGCTCCTGCTAAAACCACTCTCATCTATATTTAGAAGCCTCACTTTTAACATTACACTGTATTACCTTTTTTTAAAAAGTTTAATTTGCTTAGGACAGTGTGCCCAGAAATTTTAATTTGAAGTCCCACCTGTGTTCATTTAATACAAATAATGCGTGGAAATAAATTTTGTATACACTGATAAGACTGCCCCAATGAGTGGAAATGGTGGAGCTCAAAGGTGATTGGTTTGTTTTATATAAATTAGAAGGGGTCAAAGGCATGTGGGCAGTTACCATCTTTAAGGGTATAAAAGAAGGTGCTCGGTCTTTGTCTCGCTCTTACTTTTTTTTTTTACTTCTCTCACTTACTTTTGCTCTTCCCTGTCCTCTCCTCCTTCTATTCCTGTCTCCGCAGCTTTCTCTTGTCTGTTTCTCTCTTCTTCTCTCTGTGTGTGTGTCTCAGTCTTAACTATGTTACTGTCTGTGTATTGTGGAACCAATAACCAGCCTGCTCATCCCAGTGATTTTTTTGGAAACTTTGGCTTTAATTGAGTTTGAATTTTCAGCCAAAAAGGAATATGGGGACCCCTAAAAATAGTACCATGATCATTCCAATCTAATGAATGTGCTCAGCTTTACTCTGTTATGTAGCAGTGAAAGATAATTAAAAATAGTTCTATTTTCTGTTGCCTACATTGCAGAGGGTGACTCTGCCTCCACACCTAGATACAAAGATGATTATAATCAGTGGTCAAAGTGGAATTCAGCAGTGGAGGAACCCTACGATCAACTGTAGTGGCTCCACCTGGGGAAAGAACCACAACTTTCTATTGTGAACTCCAGTAAATTTTCTTTGTGTACAGGCTGTGATGAGCTGACCTGTGCTGTTGCTCCTTGTGGATAAAGTGACATCAACAAGATGTAAGCAGATTTTTCACAAGCCATCTTGTGACCTCCACCCCCTACACTGACAGTGTACTATTTATACTGTCTTTGTACTAGAGAATATACAGTGGTATAAAGGTGTAAATCAGTGAATGAATCAGTTAAAATTAAACTTATCTCTGCTGCATTTGATATAACCTAACACTGACCATGAATACCACAGCTGCTGTGCACCAGTCCATCACAGAGCTTTACTGTAAATAAGTACAACAAACTAAACTGTTTCCCCTGCACTAAACTGCAGTATTTTCATGCAACCTTTGAACAACATACAGTTAGTATACCTCAATTTGTTCAGCAGGATGCTTCACAATATGGAAAAACACAACTTCACATCATATACAGATCCGAGATCTGTCTTAGATTATATGTAAGCTTTAAAGTTCCAGTTTATCAAATGTCACTGAGCAGTCCTTACCTTTAAATATAACCTCTCTCCTCTCCTCTCCTCTCCTCTCCTCTCCTCTCCTCTCCTCTCCTCTCCTCTCCTCTCCTCTCCTCTCCTCTCCTCTCCTCTCCTCGCCTGGCCTGGCCTGGCCTCTCCTCTCTTTCTCCAACTCTGAGTTAACTTCTCTCTTATTCTGGAAATAAAGCAGCTGGACAAAGTGCCCACAAACAGGTTGCATGTTTGCTGATATTTGTTGACATCTGCACTTTAGTATAGCACTATAAATGATGCATAAATTGTAAGTTTTTTTTTTTCTTTCATCTCTTCGTATGTGATAAGGCCCGGTGATGGATACACCAATCTAATTGGCTTTGGTGTGTTACTGTTCCCTCCATTTAGTCTAAGAATGGTTTACTCTCCGAAGGCAGTGATGCGAAATAAAAACTTCCCGAAAGTAATGAAAATGTTTGGAAAATTTAGGGGGTAGAAAGTAGACATATTTATGTCAAAGTGTAAGGAGATAAGATGATCCTTTATTTTTTTATTTTTCCTCAAGTAAAGTATAGATAATGGAAATTCTATTTCAAACAGGACATAAAATTCCCAGGAATCATGACAACTGCATATATTCAGTCTTGTCTCTTTTTGATTGCAGTACCTAAATGTTACCAGGCCTGACACAGTAATTAAATTTTTGACTTTTACACAAAAGTTCGTTTAGACATGAAGACATATCTAACACATTCAGATGCCATATTAGGAGCGTAGATCTGAAAGGGGCTATTAGCAGGACAAATTCAGGAGGGGTGAAAAAAATCTACTTAAGCTTCTTCTCCTTAACATTCAGTTTTTCAATTCAATTTAATCTTATAGCACCAGTTCAAAACAACATTCATCTCAAGGCATGGAAGTGCAGCCCCAGAAGTGTGGAATAGTAGTGGTAGAATTTCAAGCAACACAAGTACATACCCTACCCAGAGACCAAAACACAGCTGATATTAAATCTATAAAATTATTAAGCAAGAAGATGGAAGGAAGTGAGAGAAGGCAGCAAAGCGGGACGAGCCAGAGAAGGACAGATGAAAAAAGAGGACAGATGAAAAAAGAGGACAAGAAATAAAGAGATTTGCACTGGAGCTCTGATTCCCTGCTCTAACCAATGAAGGGAGATACTGTAAAAAATGAAACAGAGAATACATAGTAAAACATACGCACTTTCCACCATGAGCTTGTCAAATAATATTAGTCTTCCTTGTGACAGATTTTCAAGCCCTACTGCAGAGATAAATCATGGTGACCATTGTTTTAGAGGCCTCTACTTCCTTTTTATTTCATCTTTGGAGTTGGGCATGCTTAGTGGAGAGAAGTGTAATGATGAACGGCACCATGACAAAAAAAGAAAGTACCATAACATCAGCAAGGAACATTTTTATACAATTTTGCAAGGTCACTTGCAATGCTCTGAAACAATATGGATAATGTGGGAATCTGAAATAAAAGCCAACAGCAGGTTGTTGACTTTTCTTACAGCAAGAGGTGCAAAGATCAAACAGTAAGATTCTGGCTCTGTGATGTCTGGCCAACATGGAAGAGTTTATGTGTATGTGTGTGGCATGTGTGTGTGTGTGTGTGTTTGACGGAAGAAGGGGAAGGGCTGAGTGACAAACAGAAAATGAATCCATAGAACGCAGTCTGAGCTTATTCCCAGGGTTCAAAATGAGAGTACAGCTGGATAAATGACCCAACAAAGACACACACACACACACACACACACACACAGATGGGAAAAGTCACAGCAATAGTAGTAGAAAAAATGGAAAAGAATTTAATGGATCATTAAAAATTTAATTTCTTTTTTATTTTTCCTCTGTTAGCAGGAATTCATCCATAAACCAACTATGGAAATTGAATGACAAAAGATGTAGGTCCAAGCCAGCTAGGTCTGAAATCAAAACCTTTTCCCTATGAGGCAACAGTGCTAAGCATTGCACCACCATGCAAACCAAGATAGTGCCCTGTCATTTCAGTGACACTCCTGGCTCTACATCATACATCATATTTTTACTTGTCAACTTTGAAATTGCACACTGTTCTGTGAAATGCTCTAAATACATTACAATTCCCCAGAGAATTAATGATTCCCTACTAACAACCTTAGCTAAAAACATCAGACAAAATAAACTATAATCTAATAACCACAATACCATGAATTATACTAGCCACAGTCTTCACAGTCTGGCGGTATTGGACAACCAGGGGAATTGGTGGGGATGTCACCCTGGATACTGGATGACCACGTGGTAATAGCAAACCAGTAAAATTCTCAGCTCGGTGAGAGAGTGCCTCAGCATGGGTGATCAGTCGCCTGATACAACACTGGTAGTAGATTAGGATGAAGATGGCGCTGTTGGGAATGGCTGCTGTTGCTCAGCGACCTCCTCAGTTTTGTATCTTTCTCATGTATCTAGTGCTTTTTCCTACTTTTTTGGTAACATGTAGAGCACTGATCATCTGTGAAAGACAGACGGTCTTAAACATCTGACAGTATTCACAGTCGGGGCCCACACTGAAGGATTTTTGAATGAATGACATTAGAATACCTTAGCTACCCGGCCAGAGACAACGCAAAAGGAAAAGAGCCGGTGTCCTGCTCAGGCTGAGGAACAGACAACACTGTTCCCCACTACTCAGCGTTCTACTAGCTAACATCCAAACTTTGGAAAAAAAACTTGTCAGAATGACTTTCCACCGGGACATTAAGAAATGAAATGTCTTCATTTTTATGGAAACATGGCTGGATCCCTCAGTTCTGGACTCGGTTATTGTTTCTGTGGGCCTGTCCATTAGCCGCCAGGACCGGACAAGGAGTCAGGCAAGCACAGGGAAAGTGGTGTGTGCATAATGACTAATAAGCAGTGGTGTGTGGATGCTCTCCTGATCTTGAACGCCTCATGATCAAATGCAGGCCATTTTATCTGCCTAGAGCATTTACAGCCATGTTCGGTACTGCTGTTTATATTCCCCCCTATGTGACGCCATGAAGGTGCTAGACAAACTGTATGATGTTATCGACCGGCAGGAAGTGCTACACCCGGAGGAGGCTTTCATTGTGGCTGGTGACTTCAACAAAACCAACCAGAAGAAGGTTTTGCCAAAATACTACTAGCAAGTAGACTTTCCAACGCATGGCCATAATATCCTGGACCATGTTTACACCCTGTTCACACGTGCCCTTCAAAGCCCGCCCCCAACCAGCCTCCTCAGTCCTGCTGCCACCAGCCTACAGGCAGAGACTGAAGCATGAGCAGTCAATGACACACTTGGTTCAGCGCTGGACCAACCAATCAGACACTGTTCTGCATCACTGCTTCCACACCACGGACTGGGATGTTTTTCATACTTACGCTAAAAACAACGTACATGACGATGCCGAATACGTCACCACAAATGCACTGGTGATGTTGTACCATGGGTTACTGTACGGACTTACTCCAACCAGAAACCATGGGTCAACAGAGAGGTGCGTGCTGCTCTCAGAGTGAGGACAACTGCCTATAAATCTGGAGATCCATGTGAGTACAGGAACGCCCGGTACACTCTCAGAAAAGTAATAAAAATGGCTAAAGGACAGTACAGGGAAAAGGTGGAGTCATGTTACAGTGGCTCTAACACCAGGCACATGTGGAGTGGGCTAAAGGCCATAACAGACTACAAGGGCTACAGCGTGGGGGAGGTGACTGCTTCTCTACCTGAGGAGCTGAACACCTTCTATGTCCGCTTTGAGGAGCACAGTAAGCCAGAGTTTATGACAGAGGAGGAGAACTGTCCTTTTCAGTTACCTCAGCCATACACCTTGTGTATGGCTACTTTAACACTAACTCCCGGACCAGATAACATCCCAGGTCTTGCTCTCAAAGCATGAGCTCATGAGCTTTACAGACATCTTTAACTTCTCCCTGCTCTTGTCTGTAGTCCCCCCATGCTTCAAGAGGAACACCATCATCCCTGTCCCAAAGAAACCAAATGTGAGCTGCCATAATGACTATCGCCCAGTAGCACTGACGTCCATTGTAATGAAGTGCTTTGAGCATATAGTCAAAGCTCACATCACATCTTCACTGCCTGCTACACTGAACCCCTTTCAGTTCACCTATAGGGCAAACAGATCCACAGAGGATGCAATAGCACTGGCTCTGCACACCGCCCTTTCCCACCTGGACCATAAGAACACATATGTGCGGATGCTGCTTCTCTGCTTTCAGCACCATAATTCCAGCCAGGCTTATAATGAAGCTTCAGGATCTGGGCATCACTGTCTTATGTAAGTGGATCCTGGACTTCCTGACAGGCAGACCACAGGTGGTGCAGATTGGCAGTGTCACATCATCTACACTGACGCTCAGCACTGGTGCCCCCCAGTGTTGTGTGCTCAGCCTGTACACCCTGTTCACCCATGAGTGATGACTGTACGGCCACATATAGCGCCAACACCATCACCACGATCATGGGCTGCATTTCAGATGGAGCTGAGTCTGCTTGCAGAGCAGAGGTGAGATCCCTAACATCGTGGTGTCAGGACAACAACCTGCTGCTCAACATCAGCAAAACAAAGGAGCTCATCGTTGACTACAGGAGACTAGAGAGAGGAGGGCACACCCTATTCACATCGAGGATAGAAAGTCTGCTGCTTCAGGATCCTGGGACTTAACATCAGTGAGGATCTGAGGTAGTCACATTATGTGGATGTTATCACAAAAGCAGCAAGAGAGAAGGTCTTCTTTTTGTGACACTCGAGGAGGTTTAGTGTGGACTTCAAAATACTAAATAACATCTATCTAGTCTGGCTGCATCACCACCTGGCAAGGTAGTTGTAGTGCTCTGGATCACAAAGCTCTATGGAGGGTGGTCAGATCAGCTCAACATAATATCAGGTCTGAACTGCCAGCCATCCAGGACATCTACAGACAGCGCCGTAGGACGAAGGCCCAGAGGGTCCTCTCTGATCCCAATTACCCCAGCTATTCACTATTCATGCTTCTGCCATCAGGCAGGAAGTACAGGAGCACCCAGACCCACACCAGTAGATTCAGAGATAGTTTCTACCCACAATCCATCAGGCTGCTGAAATTATAGTGGAGAGTTTGCACACAATAGTCTACATATACACATGACATTTTGCACAATCATTGTACACACCGTGCATGTATATATATATATATATATTTCTGAGAAATCTACAATGCAGAAAAGTGGAGTATAAGAACTAGTCCAATTACCATTTAGCTTTTTTCTCTTTTGTTGCCTCAACAAAACTATTTATTATAGTTTATGTATTTCTTGCACTATGTCAGACATCTTAAAGTAGTGTTGTCATTGATGTTATTCATATTGCACTAATTTTAATATTTACATTAAAAACATTTAAAAAAAAATTTTTTCCCAATACCACTCCACTCCAATGGTATAAAAATGGTGTTGAATATTGAGGATTAACAACCAGATATTTGGACAGATTTAAGATTTGTAGAAATAAAGAGAAAGGTGATATACAGCTACACCATAAATTAGACTACCAGACTAGCCTCATGAAAAATGAAGGACATTTTAAAACTCCATTATATCCACCATGCACATCTCTCATGCTTGCGCTTCCTCCCTCCTTCCTGTTACTAAACCCCTAAAAACAGGTTCCACCCCTCTCTTCAGACTGCTGTCTTTCTTTCTTGTCAAGCTCAGAGATGCAGCTAAAGTTTAGTTATGCATGGATTCTGTCTGTATTTGACTGTATTCATGTTACTCTGTACTTTATGAACATGTCAAACAGTCTCAGATCTTTTTGTCTGTATGTTAAAAAATAACAGTATTGCGCTGGTAAGTGTGCGCTGAATATTAGGACTTGTCTTTCTAACGGTCACCCATCACATACATCCTCCTAACTTCCTTTTTCCATCAATGTCTGCATTCTGTTACAACCCCCCACCACGACCACCACCGCACATATGCACACACACACAGTGCTTTTTCGTTAAACAGGACTGAGTTATGTGCACAACTTGTCTTTTTTAAAGGGCAATTTCCTTGTGTTTGGTCACCTTTTTTTCTAACAAGCAAAGTATTGCTTTTCTTTCTACACAAGTCACAGCAGTGATTTTTCATCTCAAATACAAACTGCACAAATGCAGCTGAAACACTTTATATTAAACACCTTTGGGTAATTTATTACTCAATCATTTAAAAATAACTTGTAGCTGGTAGTGCCACAGTATGGATCCCTTTGTGTTTGATGTTGGATGTTGTTAGTGTCTAAGACAGCGTAAAGTCCAGTGGGTTCTAAATTACTGATGTCATGATGTGAGGTCAGGACTGTATGAGGGGCAGTAGTTGGCAATTCAGCTTTTTATATTTGAATCTAGATACAATTTCAAGTATTGTTTGGTAAAATTTGATTATTTTTTGGTTCTTTTTACAATATTTTGATATTCCCTGGGTCGTATTTGTTGTTTCACAACAGCATGAAAGATGATTAGGTAATGTTCATGGCATCACATGCGTTTATCCATAAGAGATATTGCAGTCTATCAGTTGTGTGACATCTGCAGAGTTTGAGCAAAATATCAAATCTATAACCAAATAAGATAAGATACAGTACCAGTCAAAAGTTTGGTGAGTGCGTCAAAACTTTTGACTAGTACTGTAAGAACTTTAGTAATCCTGAGGAAAATTTGGTAACACTTCATAATACTTAGCGACTTAGGGTTTAAGTTACAGGGTACTTAAGGTCCTAGCTCAGAAATTACACAGAACTTAAATTACTGACAGGTTACGTAATTACAGGGTTATTTACGGCCTTAGTCGGCCTTATGAAGTGCTCCCAAAACTTCTTGTGATGTTTAGTTGTTCAGTGCAATGAGAATAGAAACAGGAGCAGGAACAGAAACACTGTCCCAGAGAGTAAAAACATTTAAAAAAAATAATCATAAAAATAAAGCTCCATTAATTACAGTTGTCAACCACCTCAACCACCCTTGATGATGACAGGAGAGAGGAGAAACCTGCTTCTTAAAGTCCAAAATCAGTTCCTTGATCTTAGTGGTATTCTGTTGTAGATAGTTGAGCTCACACAAATCTGTCCACAACTCTTCTTCTGTATTCACCCATTCAGTGATACAGCCAACCATAGCAGAGCCATATAGAAGGTGAAGAAGAAGAGTGATAAAACACTCCCCTGTGGTGCTTCTCTGCTGCTCAGTTTGCTGTCCAAGCAGCAGCTCTTCAGCCAGACATACTGCCGTCAACCTGTCAGGTAGTCTGTATTCCATCCAGCACCTGCAGATCTGATAGTCTAATGGTATTACAGTCTTTCTGAATTGCTAAAACACATTCCCTCAATCCACCATCCATTTTCCCAAAACCTTAAACACAAATCCAAAAATTCAAGATAAATTTACAAAACCCCAGACCTTCCTGTCAAAATCAAACCATCACTGCAAAATTAAATTACCTGTGTGCAAAACCAAACACTGTAGTCAGATCACACACACAGCAAGTAAAAACCTATTACATCAAATAATTTAAGACACAGTATCCAGGGCATGTAATCAACAGAAAACATTTATTTCAAGCGTAAACAGTGAAACACTGCCATAGTCGGAGTGACATGACAGTGCTGAATGTAGACAAATAACAATTAAAAGCACATCACTGTTGGACACAAATTCATTCTGCACCATCATGTCTCTGTGTGTGGTCCAGCCAGAGGACCTCATCCACATCACAGGCAATGTGTTCACTTGCCAGGCAATAGGGGAAAACCCCCTTGAGTGACAAATCCAGCCTTGACAGAACTCTACAGTAACATAATCACATGCGTGTTTCATTGCCTTCAGTATATTCTGCCTTGTGTAGGGAACACCTTCTACAACCACGCAGAGAAGAACTCCTCTATTGAATTGAGGAAGGGGCTGTAAGGTGGATGGAACACGGTAGCACTAGTTGTTTGCGAACCACTCTGGATGGCATAGTGAAAGTTCACATCGTCCCAAACTATGACATATACAGGAGGCATACTGTGTGTCAGATGTTGTACAGTGAATGTCCTGATGATGCTTCCACAGAGAATCTGCTCAGGTTGGGTTGGACCATTTGTCCTGCTTCCCTCATTGTCATCCAGCGGATGAGGACATGGTGTACAATGTTTGCCCATATCTCATCAGGGATGATGGTTCTCAGTTGTCCTCGTCCCCTTCCTCCTTGACCGCCACCTCTCACATGTCCTCCTCTGTCTAAAGTATCTGAACTGTGCTAGCAGTTTGGCCAAAAGAGTGTCTTTCAAGAAATTTGTTTGGGCCTCTGTGAACTTGGTTAAGGGAATGGGTTTTAGAGTTTTATTAATTGAGAAATACCGTAAAAGCACTGGAGAAGTAAAACTAACATTATCCTCAGCTGAGTTGCATACATGTAACTCCTGAAGAACCTGGTGTTGATGCTATCAGGACTTGTACCTTTGCCAGAGTGGAGTCTAAACAGCTTTTTCTTGACATTGTCAGCTGAGAGGGACATGGAGATGTAGGCTTTGGGTACAGGGGATTTTTTTTTCTTTTTTGGAGGGGGGTAGGGGGGGGTCAAACCTATTTAAAGTATCTGTTTAGATTCTTGGTACACCCCCGCCTTTGCATCCTGTGATGGCTCTCATTCCAAATCCTTGGTGTTATAGTATGTTCCAACTGAGGTCAGAATTTCCAAGTTCCCACTTGGACTTTTCAACTGGAACATTCCCTTAAATCAGATTTCCAACTCAGAAAGTCAGAGCAGCTCCAATCCCGAGTTATTAATAGAAGACAGTGGCAGTGTACATAAGCATTGGTAAAACTGTAAAACTTGCAATCTGTACTACTACTGCTGTACATTTGTGGCTTGCTAAATAAGCCATCCACAGAGCACTGACAAGGCTCTATCCATGAATGTGTTGCAGTGGGATATCTAAATAGAACACATCATTATTCTGTTGAAGGTTAGAATAGAATAGAATAGAATAGAATAGAATAGAATAGAATAGAATAGAATAGAATGCCTTTATTGTCATTATACAGGATCTACAATGAGATTGGAGGTGCCACTCCTGTTCAGTGCCATGCAATAGAAAGTCAAACTCTCTAAAATAAAAATTTAATAATCTAATATAATCTAAAAATATACAGAAAATGAAACAGTATGTATAAAATATACAGAGAATAAAATGTATTAAAAATACAGAAAATAAGAGAATGTTTACAAATATATACATTGTTAAAAATAAAATAAAATCAGTATATACATATAATAAAGATGGTGAGTATTGCACTTGGTGAATGAATATTGCACTACTGGATGAATACTGGATATTACACAATATAGGAGTGATAGATACTGTTCAGGGCAGCATGGTGGAGCAGTGGTTAGCACTGCTGCCTCACAGTTAGAATAACATCTAGAAGGTCTGGGTTTGATTCCACCTTGGTCCAGGCCTCTCCCTCTCTCTGTGTAGAGTTTGCATGTTCTCCCTGTGCTTCCGTGGGTTTCCTCTGGGTACTCCGGTTTCCTCCCACAGTCCAAAGACATGCACTTACTGGGATTAGATCAACTGGCTACTGTAAATTGCCCATAGGTGTGAATGAGAGCGTGAATCTGAGTGTGAAAGGTTGTTTGTCTCTCCGTGTTAACCCTGCGAGAGGCTGGCGACCTGTTCAGGGTGTATCCTGCCTTTTGCCCTATGTCAGCTGGGATAGGCTCCAGTCCCCCCGCAACCCTGAACAGGATAAGCAGAAGCGAATGGATGGATGGATAGATATTGTTCAGTATGCATAATATAATTTGCACAGAGATGTGAGTATTGCACAGTTAGAGTGGGTGTGTGTTTGAGTTTACGGTGGTGATTGCTCTGGCAAAGAAACTGTTCTTGAGCCTGTTTGTTCTGGCTTTGATGCACCTGTAGCACCTGCCAGAGGGCAGCAGGTAAACAGTTCAAAGCCAGGGTCTGAGCTGTCCTTGATGATGCTTTTGGCTCTGCTGAGGCAGCGGGAGGTGTAGATGTCCATCAGGGAGAGGGCAGCCAATTCTTTGTGCTGTCTTGACTACCCTCTGAAGCCTCACCCTGTCTGCCTCAGTGCAGCTGCCTTACCATACTGTGATACAATACCTCAGCAGGCTCTCAATGGATGAGCGGTAAAAGGTCAGCAGCAGGTTCAAGCCCAAGTTGTTCTTCCTGAGGACCCTAAGGAAGTGAAGTTGCTGCTGAGCCTTCTTGATAACAGCTGTGATGTTATCTGACCAAGAGAGATCAGCAGAGATGAGGACACCAAGAAACCTGAAAGTGTGGACCCTCTACACACGCTCGCCGTTAATGTAGACGGTGGGCTGGGTCGGTCCTGTGTTTCCTGAAGTTAATGATGATATCTTTGGTTTTCATGGTGTTCAGTGCCAGGTTGTTTTATGAATACCAGGCTGTCAACTTCAGGACCTACCTCTCTGTAGGCTGCCTCATCTCCCCTTGAGATGAATCCGACCACTGTGGTGTCGTCAGCAAATTTGACAATGAGTTTGTTATTGTGGGCCAGACTGCAGTCATGGGCGTAGAGGCAGTACAGGAAGGCGCCAGCACACAGCCCTGTGGGGACAGTGCCCGGTGTGTTGGTGGAGGAGAGATGAGGGCCAAGTCTCGCAGTTTGGGGCCAGTTGGTTAAGAAGTTCTTTATCCAAGAACATGTGAGAGGGGGGAGGCCTAGGATGTGCAGTTTGGTGGGGAGGTTATCTGGGATGATAGTATTGAAGGCTGAGCTGTAATCTCCAGAAAAACATGTTAGCGTAGCTCTGCTGCTGCTCCAAGTGGCTCAACACAGAGTGGAGAGCTACAGCGATGGTGTCCTCTGTGGATCTGTTTGCACGATATGCAAAGTGATGGGTGTCAAAATTGGGGGGGGGATGGTCTTTGATGTGCTGGAGAACCAGCCTCTCAAAGCACTTCATGATTACCGGTGTGAGGGCCACAGGGCGGTAATCATTTCGGCTGGTGATGGATGATCTTTTTGGCACGGGGATTATTGTGGCTGTTTTTAGACGGGGGGGGGATGACTGCTTGGGCCAGGAAGAGTTTGAAAATCCTGGTGAGAATCACGGTGAGCTGGTGCGCACACGCTCTGATCACCTTGCCAGGTACTCCGTCTGGTCCAGCAGCCTTCCTGGGGTTCACTGCCAAGAGCACGTGCTGTACCTCATGCTCCTGGACAGTGAGTGGGGTGGAGCTAGAGCTCCATGGAGGGAACAGGGCCGAAGCAGATAGGTGGTGCTGAGGTGTCTCAAAGTGAGCAAAGAAACAGTTAAGTTCCTCTGCTAGTGACACACTCAGGTCTCCTGCAGTCACATCACAGCCTCTGAAGTTTGTGATGTTCTGAATGCCCTGCCACACCTCCCATGTGTCATGGCTGGACAGATGGGACTCTATTCTCCTCCTGTAGTCCGCCTTGGCTTTTTTAATTCCTCTTTTCACGTCAGCCCGACAGCACTGTACAGAGCTCTGTCGCCTGACCTGAAGGCAGCGTCGCGGGTTTTGATAAGTGAATGAACCTGGCTGTTCATCCAGGGTTTCTGGTTATGAAAGACCCAGATGTTTTTGCTAACAGTCACATTTCCAATACAGAACTTAATGTACTCCAGTACCGTCCCTGTGAATGTTTCCAGGTCCTCATGTTACTCTCCATCTCTCTTCTAAGTCTTCTCAGTTTAACTTTAATGCATTTTGTAATCCACAATTTGTTGCTGGGAAACAGCAACAAACCGAATCAGCACAAAGTTCATGTTCTCTGTAACACACTATGTCAGATTGTCAATATTGTCTCCATGATGACTGCAAAGAATGTCACAGTTAGTGGTCTTGAAGCATCCCTGCAGAGTCCTCTCAGCCATCTGTGATCACTGCAGGCTGCCTCTATAAAACTGGTTTACATATGTGCAGGATCAGGTTATGATTAGACATGCTCAGAGGTGGGAGAGATGGCTCAGTAGTGTTGGCACACGGTAAGTCCAATGTTTCATTGTCTCTGGTTTAGCATTCAACATACTGCTGGAAAGTGGAGACTACAGTTGAAAGATTGTTGTAATTAAAATTCCCTGAAACTGCCATGAAAGCATTAGGGTGCCAAGTCAGTAGGTACACAGTTAATGACAACACATACCTGTTGCACCTTAGAGTCAGGTGCTATGTAAACAATTACAATAAAGACTATGGAGAACTCTCTTGGTGAATAATATGGGCAAAGATTAGCTGTAAACAGTTGAATGTGTTCTTACTGGGACTGATGAATGACAATGAATGCGTCCTCCGCTTTTCTTCTTACTCTTGCTGGGGTCTCTGGCCACTCTCATACAATGGAAGCCGGCTGAGTCCACAGTGTTGTTGTGCAGCCATGATTCCGTGAAACACACAATACTGCTTTCACAAAAAACTTTCTTCCTTCTTGTTAACACTGCTAGTTTTACCATCTTATTGGCCAGAGACCTTAAATTTCCCATTTCTGTTGAGGAAAATGCTGGCCAGAAGCTTCTTTTGTTCAGTCGTCTCCCCTTCCCTGCCATGCAGCCCTGATATTTCTTCTTAAGCTCCTCAGGGATGGCATGCTGTGAACCACACATCTGTGTGGTCTGAGCCTAAGCAGCTGAGATGTGTATAAACAGAGGAGATATGCAGTGACTGATTCATTACAGAGGAGCAAAGCAGCAGTAAAAGTATTATTAAAGTGGTCAAGTCAGGAAGTTTCATTGAACCCTCGTAACGTGTTAGAAAGCTGCCCACATCTTTAGTGTTAATAGGTCAATTTTGACGCATGCATTAAACCAAAAAACTCTAAAAAAAAAAAAAAAAAAAAATTTCCATCCAGTATTGCTTAAAATCACTCATTATATTTCCTACAGTGAAGTATATTACAGTATATTATCTGAGTCTAAGACTAATATTAGAACTCCCCAACCAAAAAAATAGCTTCTATTTTTTGTGAACACAGCGATATTACCTATAGTGACATCTATGGTGTATAGATTTATATTAGGAAAAAGGCCTTTGTTCATTAAACCAACTGTATTTTACTCAGAATAGCAGGTGCAAATTGAAAATGAAATCCTAAACTGAACATTGAAAAACAATATGGTATGTGTGTGTGTGTGTGTGTGTGTGTGTGTGTGTGTGTGTGTGTGTGTGTGTTGCTGACTTCAGCATTCTTATGTATTCTCTACTGGGTCATATTTGATTGACATTTTGTTTTGGAAACTTCAGAATTTACTAAAATGGGGAAACATTAATTTTGTTGTGCTAAATTAGTTGTTTCTGAGGATATTCCTTTACGACCTATAATAATAGACCTATAATAAGTCCACCAGACCATATCTTTACAATTTTACATGCTGTAGTAACCTTTTTTGGACTATTACTATAAATTAATAGAATCTTCATAACGCAAATTTTAATAAAATGTATGAAAGAAATCCACAGTAACTAAAGAAATTAGCTAAAAGTGCACTAACCAACAAGGAAATTGAAAATCATTTTTCGTATTTACATATTTTTTCTAGATACAGAAATGCCATAGCTGTAAATGCTAGTGAAAACTATAAAGCACGTGTTGTTTTGGTTATTACACAATTTCTGTGAACCCGTTAGAGGACAGACACAGTGCTCTGGGACACGCTGAATGCATAATATGTATCTGTAAATTCTCTAATTTTATATGCAAAAAGAATTATTGCTCTATTGTATGTGGTTGCAATTTGACCAGCATTTAAAAATGATTACACCGTCACAAAGGGCTACAAAAAGAAAATGGTTCTTTTTACATACCTAAACTTGAAAATGGGCCCAATTTGACCTGAACACAATTTAAAGGTGAAATACATTACTGTCCAAGAAAGTGTTCATCCAAAAAACTGTGCAATTACATATAAAAGATTAAAAAAAGAAAATAGATTAAGTCACATTAAATTGATGGGAACATTTAAGGCAAGCTGCCATCCGCAATGGCACTGGAATTTAACAACTTACAAGTTTGCTGCTTCTGAAGGGTAGTAAAATCACTTGGCCACACAAAAGGTAAGAAGAGAACAAAGAGTGCCCTCTCTGGGGTCTCCGTTGTCCTACTGGGGGATATCAGTGCTTACGAGGGCAATGACAGTGTGACCTGGAGGGGTGTGATTGAGGGGAATGGCCTTCCTGATCTGAACTCAGATGGTGTTCTGTTATTGGACTAATGTGCTTACCACAGTTTTTCATGCGCTCTGGCATGGGTTTGGACTCTGGTCGAGGTGCTGCTGACGCTGCTGAAGGCTGATGTGGTGACTGTGGCGAGGCTGAAGGCACACAGCTGTGTCCTTTGATGACTGGGGTTGCTGCAGCTCCAGCTCAGGCTTAGCAGATAGCACAAGAAACTTCTGATGGCTCATGGCTGCAGACACCAACGGCTGTTGTGGCTGGGATCTGGCTGCCCCCACCAGATAAACAGTCGTGGGTGCCAGATGCCTCACAGGAGCAAAGCTCACAGTCCCTGTAGAGTCAGCAGTCTCTAAAAACACTGTCTATGCAGTGGCCAATCTAATAGCATCAGTCTCTTGGTGTGCCGGCAATGATTCACAGATGGGCAAAATGGTCTGTGGACAGGTCAGAATACATGTATTAAACTCAGACTGAACTTCACAACATGACTTAACATGGGCTGGCTGAACAGCACTCTTAACAGTCTTGGGGATGGCCAGATTAGACGTACAGACTACAGTTCTCAAAATAGCAAGCTCAGCATCATCCCCAGTCTTGGAAAGAGCTTGATCAGGCACACAATTAACAGTCTCTGACTCTGCAGACTGTGAAACACCAAACTCAATACCAGAGTGATGAATTTCAGAAAACAACTCTGCCTTACCTCCAGAAGAAAAGTTCTCTGATGGCTCTCTTCAGCTTAGAGAAACTGGGATGGTGTTGAAGCAGAGATTAATCCCTCATAATAGCATCCGCTGTGTTCAACCCAACAGACTTTGCCTTCAAATCCTGGGTACTCGTAAATGCGGGTAAGGATTTTGAAGGCCCTGTCTAGGTCTGCACAACAATCCAAGAAAACTGAGCCCGCAGGGTCCATAACTGGTCACGTCATTCTGTCAAGGCGGGTGGTGTGACAGGCAAAATTGGACCCAAAAGCATGACTCTGTAGACTTAAATAAAAATAATTATTAAGAATTATTGTTGATTTATAAACAAAAGTTCAAAATCCTTTTGGGAGCAGGATAAGGCACATAATCCAGACATGGAACCTTTGAGATAAGACATGAATAAAAAAGACATCACCATGACAATGACGTGGACAGTGATGCAACAAGGACCACAGGGAAACTGAGGCAAAATATACACACACAGGTAATGAAACAACAGGGAACACCTGAGAGGGAAACACAGGATGCAAACTAGACAGACTGCACAAGGACCGAAAACACACCAAAGTAAGACAAGAAGTAACTAGACACAAAGACTGAGACTAGGACACATGAACTTGACATAAGGGCAGAGGATAAACAATAAACACAAATATAAGACACCAGCACAACCTGAAACACAAAAACAAATCACAACCAAAAATATACCAGGAATCAAAACCAGGAGCCCAACATAAGAAAACAACACAATAAATTAACAGAATATCAAAGAACATAAAAACACAAAGCGCTGGACAAACAGCCCAGGACCATGACACTATTGTGACCGAAATTTATACTTTTTTGGATTGGATAATGTTTTTCCCTGAATAAACAGTATTGTCATCTAAAAACTGCACTTTGTATTTACTCTTTGTCTAAGATTAAAATTTGCTATATCATCTGAAACATTTCAGTGTGACGATTATATCAAAAAACTAAGAAATCAGGAAAGGGGCAAATACTTTTTCATGGGACTGTATGAGCCTTCTTGCCCACTTCAATGAAACAGCACTTTTTGTGCCTTTGAGCATAAGCAGACCACAGTTGAGTGAATATGTTAATTTTGTTTATGCAGTCTTTTGTTTACATTTGAGTTTCTGAAATTTTTGCTGATAGTATGTAAAGAATGTTTTTTGTATTTTTCCATTTAGTTTTCCATTTTGATTGTTTTCCTATGAAACACGACACTTTTACTCATCAGAAATAAGATTTTATTTCATTGTATAAACCCATGTTATTTATTTAAAATACAGTCATATAATGTTTTGCATTTCTTATGTTCAACTTCTGACAAAATATAAATACCATTTAACCAGAATTTGATTTATATTGCGATATATTTTTATATCACATAATATAAAAAAAAAATGTTGCCCTACCTACCTTTTGTTTTCCTGGTGAAGATGGGCTATATCAACCATGAACCTTTGCTAAAACTAACAAGTAAATAAAAATGAAAGAATAATAATGGTCAAATATGTGTCTGAAGTTTATTGTACTTCATCACTGTGCTCTCAACCTCATAATGCTTCTAATGTCTTTTTATCTTCCACTTAAATGGAGAACTGTTACGATGCATGTGTTAAGTGAAGAAAACTTTGACAGCACTGAACATTCTTGCAGACTTAAATTTGGCTTCATGTATCTGATGATTATCAACTATTTATGCAATTCTTTTTCTTTCTTTTCTTTTTTTAACATTTGATAACACTAAGTAGACATTTTAATCTTAAAAAAGAGTATGGGCATCATTTATTAATGTTTGCATATAAATTTTCTGCATATGCAAAGTTAGGTCAGATTCATGAAACTTGTGTGCCATACTGCCACAAGATGAGTGACAGTTGGCTGAAATAATGAAGGTTATAAATATTGTTTCCCTGAAACATTCACTGTGGCTCGAATAAAAAAAAGAAGCAAAAGAATGAAAAAAAGATGAAAAAATTGGACTTAAAGTTGATATGAAAACAAAACCAAAAAAAGAAAGACTATAAAAAGAGAAGAAAACAGGTGGAGGACAATGAGTTTCTGACCTGCAAAATTAAAAAAGAAGATTAGAGAAAGAATAATTGAATATGTTTAAATTAAAAGGTTAAAGTCTACAGCTTTTCATTTAGTACTTTGCTTGCTTTACATGCATTTTAACTTTGTATTCATTTAATTGTAATTCTGAGCGTTTTTGGCTTATCTTTTCAAAAAGCGTTAGTAATGACAAAAAGGAAATACTACTACTAATAATAATAATACTATTAGTAGTAGTAATGATCATTTCACATTTGGAAGACATTTTATTTTTAAGCCATGAAATGTCACATAAACCATGATGACCCCTTGATGACAAAATTGAATCTCAAAATAGTTGAAATACCATTTAAATTTCCTTTCTTTTCTATTATTTTGTTCATAGATGTCTCTTGTAATTGTAGAAACATTTGTTTTAATCAACATAATATATTCAATAATAATTGTTATGCAAGGAATCTGTGTTCTAGAACATGCATGTAACCCTGTTACCCTAATATTTTTAGCATGGTAGAAGAAGAAGAAAACAGTGAGTCACCTGGCACAATGGAAATGACATCATCAAACAATTTCCCAACAGCATGGGTAGATTAGAGATATGTCCTCTCTTCTCTTTTCCAAATTTTTATAATGTTTACAGCCTTGCTTGAATGTCTCATTCTACCACACAGGACACTGTTTTGCAAAAAAAAAAACAACAAAAAAAACGTTATTTGGGTAATACACTACAGCGTCAAAAGTATTCACTCACCCATCCTTGAGTTCAGGTGTTCCAGTCACTTCCATATCCACAGGTGTATAAACCAAGCACCTAGGCATGCAGACTGCTTCTACAAACATGTGTGAAAGAATGGGTCGCTCTCAGGAGCTCAGTGAATTCCAGCGTGGGACTGTGATAGGATGACACCTGTGCAGTGGTGAACTTTCATCACTACTAAATATTCCACACTCAACTGTTAGTGATATTATAACAGAGTGGAAATGATTAGGAATGACAGCATCTCAGCCACATAAAATCACAGAGTGGGGTCAGAAGATGCTAAGGTGCATAGTGTGCAGAGGTCACCACCTTTGTGCAGTCTCAACTGCTACGGACCTCCAAACTTCATGTGGTCTTCAGATTAGCACAAGAACAGAGTGCAGAGAGCTTCATGGGATAGGTTTTAATGGGCGAGCAGTTGCATTGGATGCAGTGGTGTAAAGCAGTGGAATTTTCAGCAGTGGAATATATCCCCACTTTGGAAAATATTTAGAATGATTTATAATCAAAAGTAGCTATTCATCACATGACTTCACACAACATGGTTACTATATTATTTTTATAGAAATAATCATAAAGTAAATTTTCAGCTCATTTGGGCTAGAATTATTGTCTTTTTTTAAAGAGTTTAAGCACTGTATGTATATGCATAATTTGTTAGAACACAAATTTGAAAATAAATACTGAAAAATGTAAACTGAAACATACCAAGATTGAAAAATTGAAAAAGACAGATTTCAGAAGTCACTTAATTTTATTTAAATGAAGCCATCTGAAATCAAATTTTGAATGTTACTTTCTGTACTTAATGGTAAAGGAATTCTAGTTAGAAAATAAATTAATATAATTTTTCAGCAGCCTGAATGGGGTTGTACCAAATATAGCAAATAACAAATAAAACATATAATAGAAATTATGCCTCTGATATCTGAACTGAGCCAGTCAAGCTTTTAATAGTTTATGTTACATTATTGATGAATATATAACAGAAATTTAAAATAGAGAAGGTTTATTTTTTTAAAATTTTGGAGCTCAAATGTCCTACAATTCTGGACTGATCCTAATCACCTACTTTAAATCAGCCTGAAGGAGATCTAAAAGTGAGTTTCCTTTGTTAAGCTTTGCTTTCTCCTGATAACACACTGACTTTCTGTCTATGTGACACACACACACACACACACACACACACACACACACACACACACACACACACACACACACACACACACACGTACACAAGTGCACAGAGCAGGTGTAGCCTCCAGATAACCAGAATCAGCTATGAACAGAAGAATACGACATGGCTGAGAAAAGCAAACAATGTTGACGAGAGGAAAGCGGCTGATGTGGTACGGTTTCAGACTTGATGAAGGGAGTAAATTCAGTGAAAGTGTGAAAAGAAAGTAAGAAAACAGCTTTCAAAGCAATTTGATATATGAACTGAAGGAACAATGCAAATTCACCACATGGGCCATGGAAATGCTAAAAAAAAAAAAAAAAGCAACTCATTTTCAGCTACACATCTGACATACATGGGAGTAGCATGGAGGGCCCAATAGCCTGGCATTTGTGAAGCTGTTTTCTAGTCCTAGTCACCATTCAACATGCTAGATACTACATGCCACTTTTCCCTTTTCAAACATATTCAATCAACACTTTATTCTGTATAGTTAATCACTTTATCTACCTTGCATACATGGTCATATACTGCTCAAAAAAATTAACGGGACCCTTTTAAAAATACATTAGATCTCAAAAGAGAAAAAGACAGGTTGGCTCAAAATGGACTCAGTTATGTACACTGCTCAAAAAAATAAAGGGAACACTTAAACAACACAATATAACTCCAAAGTAAATCAAACTGTCCACTTAGGAAGCAACACTGACTGACAATCAATTTCACATGCTGTTGTGCAAATGGAATAGACAACAGGTGGAAATTATTGGCAATTAGCAAGACACACTCAATAAAGGAGTGGTTCTGCAGGTGAGGATGACAGACCACTTCTCAGTACCTATGCTTTCTGGATGATGTTTTGGTCACTTTGAATGTTGGTAGTGCTTTCACACTCGTGGTAGCATGAAATGACCTCCAGCAGGCCACAAATGTGCATGTGTCTGCACAAATGGTTAGAAACCGACTCCATGAGGATGGTATGAGGGCCCGACGTCCACAGATGGGGGTTGTGCTCACAGCCCAACATCATGCAGGACGCTTGGCATTTGCCAGAGAACACCAGGATTGGCAAATTCGCCACTGGTGCCCTGTGCTCTTCACAGATTAAAGTGGTTCACACTGAGCACATGTGACAGACGTGACAGAGTCTGGAGACGCTGTGGAGAGCGATCTTCTGCCTGCAACATCCTTCAGCATGACCGGTTTGGCAGTGGGTCAGTAATGGTGTGGGGTGGCATTTCTTTGAAGGGCTGCACAGCCCTCCATGTGCTCGCCAGAGGTAGCATGACTGCCATTAGGTACCGAGATGAGATCCTCAGACCCCTTGTGAGACCATATGCTGGTGTGGTTGGCCCTGGGTTCCTCCTAATGCAGGACAATGCTAGACCTCATGTGGCTGGAGTGTGTCAGCAGTTCCTGCAAGATGAAGGCATTGAAGCTATGGACTGGCCCGCCCGTTCCCCAGACCTGAATCTGATTGAGCACATCTGGGACATCATGTCTCGCTCCATCCACCAACGTCACATTGCACCACAGACTGTCCAGGAGTTGGCGGATGCTTTAGTCCAGGTCTGGGAGGAGATCCCTCAGGAGACCATCTGCCACCTCATCAGGAGCATGCCCAGGCATTGTAGGGAGGTCATACAGGCACATGGAGGCCACACACAATACTGAGCCTCATTTTGACTTGTTTTAAGGTTATTACATCAAAGTTGGATCAGCCTGTAGTGTGTTTTTCCACTTTGAGTTTGTGTGTGACTCCAAATCCAGGCCTCCATTGGTTAATAAATTTGATTTCCATTGATGATTTTTGTGTGATTTTGTTGTCAGCACATTCAACTTTGTACAGAACAAAGTATTCAATGAGAATATTTCATTCATTCAGATCTAGGATGAGTTATTTGAGTGTTCCCTTTATTTTTTTGAGCAGTGTATTAGGAATGATAGGATGCTACATTGTTTGATCAAAATGAAGAGGATCAACCAACAGAGGCCTGAATTCAAAGACACCCCCCAAAAAGTAAAAAATTATGTGGCAACCTAGTCCATTTTGCTGAAATTTCATTCCAGCAACTCAAAATGGTACCTAGTAGATTGTATGTGTGTCTCTATGTGCTTGTATGCATGCCCAGCAACATGCAAGATAACGGATGGTGTCCTGGGGAATCTCTTCCCAGATCTGGACCAGGGCATCGCTGAGCTCCTGGACAGTCTGACCTAGTGGTGTCTGATGGACCGAAACACGTCCCATCGCATTCATTGTCTCGTCCTCCAGGAACTGTGTGCATGCTCTCGCTACATGAGGCTGGGCATTGTCGTGCACCAGGAGGAACCCAGGACCCACTGCACCAGTGTAGGGTCTGACAATAGGTCCAAGGATTTCATCCCTATACCTAATGGCAGTCAGTGGTGCCATTGCCTAGGCTGTAGAGGTCTGTGCAGCCTTCCATGGTTACGTTTCCCCACAGCATCACTGACCCACCACCCAACCGGTCATGCTGAAAAACAAGTAAATAAGGTGAATGAAAAGAAATAGTGCATTATGAGACACACACACACACACACACACACACACACACACACACACACACACACACACACACACTACACACACACACACACACACACACACACCCCGCAGCCTAGGCCTATAGCAGCATAACTAAGGGGTGGTTCAGGGTCACCTGAACCAGCCCTAACTATAAGCTTGATCAAAAAGGAAAGTTTTAAGCCTAATCTTAAATGCATACCACTCATGAAGTCTGTTTTTGATTATTTGGTCAGAGACAGTCAATCAATGGCCTGCTGGAGGTCATTTTGTAGAGCTCTGGTAGTGCTCATCCTGCCCCTTTTTGCCTAAAGGAGCAGATTCCAGTCCTGCTCCTGCAGCCCTGTCCAGTTCTAGAGTAACTTCCTGTCTCCTCCTTGAGACTGTGCGGGGAGATAGAGTAAAGCTTATGGTATTGATGTGCCACCCTGGAGTTGTTGGACTACCTGTGCAGAGGATATGTGAAGATCTATCCACATGGTTAAGTTTCTCTATCTCAGCCTCACCCACACTGTGCATTTTAGGGGATGTAAGTGAATTAGATGTGAAAGCACATACATCACACATAGTTCTTACTGCCATATGCAATGCTAAGAAAGCTATCCTCATAAACTGGAAAGCAAAAAATGATCTCTGTGTTACTCCTTATAGGAATTTACTTCTAGATTACTTTAGTCTGTTGAGAATGTGCCTCTTCTAGAAACCGGTTGAGGAACAGTTGGGTGGGTTCGGGGCAGCTTGTCTCAGACTCATGTGTGCTGTACTGTATAGACCACAGTGGGCTGGGCCATCCCCGTGGTCTTGCTCGCCATGCCATATGGCCTCCCACCCTTTCTTTTTTTAAAATTTACACTATAGTCACTACAGCTCAGAACACATCACTACAGACATAGGACTTTGGGGGTGGGTGCATGGGGCTCCTCAGGTGACCCCACTCACATCTTCACTGCTATCTGCCCCTCAATTTTATGGCATGCAGATGCTATCAGGGTACGTGGCCTTGGTTCGGCGGGCGGCCTGGGACTTTCTCTGTCTCTCTGTGCTTCTGGGGAGGACCACTGCAGCTTCTCACCCTCATTCAAGAATGTTTCACAACAAACACACAATACACAGAGACTTACACTCACTCACTTACACAAAAACAAAGCAAGATTGTGTGCTTGTTTCCATTTCTGTTTTTGTCCCTCAGGTGCTGTTTGCTCTGTTTTTCTTTTTTTTCTTTATTTTTTGTGCTTTGTTACAGACGCAGCATTTGGCAACCAATTATATGTGCCTCATTTTTTTCTTACAACCCCCACTCCCCCTTCCTTCTGTCTCTTTTTTCTGCCTGTCAGCTCTGGGACAGGTAAACTGCATCTTACTAATATGAATAAATAAAATAAATAAATAAGGAGTATACATAAAAACAAAAAACAAAACAAAACAAGAGGAGCCTTTTTAAAGATCCTCTTGGCAAAGCAAAAGTGTCTGGCTCAACACAGCATGCAGAGGATAGTTTTGCTTGCCGGACAGGACAGGTTAAAAAAAAAAAGAAAGAAAAAAAGAAATAGCTCAAAGAAATCATTAAAAGCCTGAAATTTCCATGACATTCATGACCATGACTTTCAAATTTAACTCAAAATCAAAATAATGAAATACGTTTGTTAAAAAAAGTATTTATGATCCCTGATTTTCAGAGTCTCAAAAATAATTGGACAAATGACTGGCAAGCCTTATCTGGCCATGTTCCCTCTTTATCCCATTTCATCTGGCATTTCATCTCAAGGGAGTAAACACAGGATTTAGTAATATCCATAGGTTCTAGATGTCAGGCTGTAATTGACTGCAAATGAGTCTTTCCAAGTCTTAAACAGAGTCGTTACATTTAAAATGGTAAAGACTGTGTTTAACAATTCTGAAATATCAACTATGTATAAAAATGGCTATAATTCCTAAACAGTTAATGCAATACTTTGTCAAACCCCTTGAATGGTATACAGAGGAAGGTTTACAAAGATTGTCAAAAGGTTATGGACCTAACTGTATATTTTAATGAGAAACAACATTCATTTGGAGTTAGCTTTAGCCACTAGATGCATGGCAGCATTTTAAGAGCACTGTCTAGTGTTTAACAATTGTCTTATGGCCCCATGAGGGCTTTTTGAAATTAAATGATAAGGAGAACAAAACAAAACCAAAGCACTTAGGCAAAATGCCTGGATACTACTGAGCTGATGTGAAATGCAAAGATGGTGGTAACTGAGTTCTTTGGAGATATTATGCTCCGTCATCTGATTAAATCTATTAATTATTGACCAAGTCAACAATAAGCAAAACTAAATCATCACACTACACATGCAGATTCAAGTCCATGCAACTATTCCTCCTCCTTATTCTGATTTCATTCACCCACAGATTTTTAACAATCTGTGTCAGTGTATCATGACATATGTATTTTTGCAGCTTAATGACAAGATGGTGAAAGGGTTAAGCTGAGTAACACATAAACAGCCAGTACTGGGAAAATGAAGCAGAATTCACCCACCCAGCTGTGGGTCGATGCAACAGGAAGGAGTATCTGCCGCGTTTCTCACCCTCTCCCCTCCTATCATCCTCCTGCTTGGCAGGAGCAGCTTTGTGAACTGGACTTGGCTGCGTCTGGATTGCCCTGCATGCTTTCAAGACACTAGCAAAACCTGCAACTGTACAATACCAGAGGGAGAACAGTGAAACTCACAAAGTTTGTTCAAAATCCTACACTTTGTATACAGAAACAGAATGATGTGATTATTAACTGCCACCTTTACAGCTGATTTTGTAAAATCATTATTAATACAATCAAAACTCCTAGCAGCAGCTATCACACCCACATTAGGTGCAAAAATGAAAACTGCAAAGTTCCTCAAACTTGAATTTTTACTTACTTGCACGGGGCAACTACTGTAAAAAGAAGTCTAGTTGTATAGAAATCTATGAGAAAATGATCCCACTGCCCAAGTGATACATGACTTCAGTAAACACTTTATTGATGAGTTTGCATCCCCATGTACTGTTTTAGAACAAGACAGTGACATCCAAGTTCTCAAGTGGAGGCTTCAGAACATGACTTCCTAAACCAGTGGGTGATGTTACTGTAACTAAGTCTATGTTTTACATAGAGTTGCAGATCAGCTATGCCCATTTTGCTGTTATTAAAGCCACCTCTATCATATCATCGACCGGACATGTAGACAGTGAGTGCAGCTAACACTTTCACCTTGCTTTCATTTTTTAAGTAAAAAAATTGTAATAAAAGCCAAAAGAATACAAAAGTTTATATTTTATATCCAACAAAAGCAACTAAAGCAAAATCTTTTTTTTTTAAAAATCTTTCAGGTGTGTGGTAATTTTACCCCAGCTGAGGTGTTCCTATCATGGACAGTGGTGACAGAAAAAGTTCCTTGTAGTTTTTCCAGCAAGGAGTAAGGCAGATACAAAATTATCTGCCAAATTCTCTCATTCCTTTTCTTCAAAACTTTTGCTGCTTGTAATATTTTTTAGTTTTTTCACTTTTTCATAACCTTCTCTGCTTCCACTCTTTCTGTCACCACACACACACATCTTCATCTCTCTTTACAACTTTCCCTATGTTGTTTTGTGGTTTTCCAGATCCCCTTGTGGACAAGCTGTTGCCTTCAGAGTTGATTCTCTCACAATCACTAAATGCCACCAAATGGTGATTTCCTTTCTGTCAGTAACAGAAGTCATCTGTCTTGCTTCCTATTAATATGGCATTGTGGCTTTTGGTGTACTTACATTTGTATGTGTGTGTGTGTGTGTGTGTGTGTGTGTGTGTGTGTTTTTGTCTACATCTGTAATCAAAGTAACCACCTGCCTCCTCATCCAACAGTTTTCACCAAGGAAGTAGCTGTGGTTAGAGCAAGCAAGATGTAGGCAGAGAGCATTGTGGTGCATTTTTTTAGTGCCCATTTGTGTGTTTGTGGTTTGTGTATATGTATCAGGGTTTAGAGAGTGAATCAGCTCTACTTTACCAAGCTTCACTGCAGGTCACACTCTTAGACCACTGTAACCATGAGTGTGTGTATACAGTATTACTTATGTTGTGACGATATAAAGGTGCTTACACAATCACACTGTGTAAAAACCTCACTTTTAGATACAAAAAGCAAGTAAATCATCACACTGTAACTCTAGCAAAAAGAGTTGCTTAAAGGTTATAGGATTATGTTTAAGTAAATGCTGATTATGGTTGGTGTAAACAAACAACATGAATGTTACACATGTCACAAAGGGTGCTGAATATTGTGCACAAGGTCACTTTATTCTGTTTAACACACAATACAGTACAGTACAGAGTTAGCACTCTTCATCTCTGGGGCTGTGTAGGTGGGACACTCACCTAAGCACAGCCTATACCTGCCTCTGACCTGCTGATCGTAGGTGAAGACCGAGGCCACCACCACTCTCTCTGTGTGTAGGAGTGTGATGGGAGTGTATGACTCTCTGGTGGGGGTGTTCTTCATCAGAAGGATGCTCACTGCACTGCTCCTGGTCTTGTCCATTCTGTAGCTCACCTTCTTCTTCACCCATGAGTCATGGGTCTCAACCTTTGGAGTGTAACGAGCTCTGCTGTCTTCATGGCAACACAGGACCGGAGACTCCCACACTAGAGCACCTTTTTCATCGCCGTCTGTCTCCATATTTTCTCATATTGGCTGTTGTTGCCTTTCATTCCTTGTTTGTGTCTTTTTCTTTTCTTATTTGATGATTTATCTTTTCTTTCCAAAGGCAAGCTGTCACAGGGAAGTGTTACTTGACTTCTCGAATATGTTTCTCATGAGTTGTCATCTAAATAGGGCTGACAGATAACGTCCATAAGACCCTTTTGGCAGTCCTCCATACTCCTTTGAAACTCTGCTGGGGCTGAACTCAGGCCAAATATGTGGTTCCACTGGTACAAGCCCCAAGATGTGGTGAATTCTTTGAGGAACTGACTTTCTGGGTCTAGATGATAGGCTTTGCCTTGACTGAAGGTGGAGAACCAGGAACTTCCATGGAAGGAATCTAAAATATCTTGAATCCTTGGAAGACCTGTCTGGTACTGATTTTCTGTAGAATTTTCCGTGTTAACAGAGAAGAGCCTCAATTCACCCAACTTTTTATGGACACAGACAATTGGTGAAGAGTATGAGGTACCTCAACTCAGAAGTCCACCCTCAGGTTCCAGATAGTCCTTTACCTCTTGTGAAAAACATGGCTATTTCAGTGCCAGAACACTGAGATAGCCATGTTTTTCACAAGTTTTTTGTCATGTAGTGTAATATTCATACTTAGAGAGGGGATGCATCCACATACATGTCACTCTTCTTGCAGCAGCTGACTGATTTGGGGGGGGGGTTCCCACTGAGGAGGCTTGTGGATAGACTGGGGATTGCTGGAGAACTAATTTGTCTGAATAGGGACAGTTATAGTACAGCCATTTTTATTCCTTTCCTCCCTGTAAGGACTGTTCCTACACTGTGAGTTTCATCTGGTGTCTGCAATACTTCAGCACACACTTGGCTGTTTTGACTGACACTGGGGAATGTTTGACTGATATTCTGTATTTTCTTTGTTTTGAAATGGCCTTGTCCTACTTGCCCCTTGCCATTTCTTCTATTATATCAAAGCCAATTATAGACTGTTCTGCCACAAACTCGCTTTGTTTGTTTCTTTTTGTTGCTTTGGTCATTCCCTTCAGTGCGTCTTTGTGTGCCATCCTCATTATTTGTGGGCAAGCGGTTATAACTAGACTGTACCTTTTCCAACTATGTATATATATATATATATATATATATATATATATATATATATATATATATATATATATATATATATATACTTGAAACCACAGGTTTACCTACACTATATAAAAAGTCACATATGCATTTTTTTTTCTCACTGTCTGACATGAAAACTCGCTTTGTTTGTTTCTTTTTGTTGCTTTGGTCATTCCCTTCAGTGCGTCTTTGTGTGCCATCCTCATTATTTGTGGGCAAGCGGTTATAACTAGACTGTACCTTTTCCAACTATGGATATATATATATATATATATATATATATATATATATATATATATATATATATATATATATATATATATATATATACTTGAAACCACAGGTTTACCTACACTATATAAAAAGTCACATATGCATTTTTTTTTTCTCACTGTCTGACATGAAATAAGACTGAACCTTTCCTGTTTTAGGTCAATTGATGATTTTGGTGTGATGTTGCTTTGATGTGATACTCTCAGCACTGAGCATCCAGAAAACTCCAGGTACACATTTAAGGAGGTGTTGCTGGACTTGGAGAAACATGCTGACCTTGGATGTAGGTGCTGAGTGCTGGATTGAAACTGATCAAACTGTTACGGAGTTCTAGTTATCCTGTGGTGGACTGCTGACCTGTCCATGCTTATAGGCAGCTTTACAGTGTGTCTACCTCTGTATTGGTGTTTCAATATAACATTAATCATAAACAATTGACATCATAATTAATGTTTTTGATAAATTCGCTGCTCTTCAGTCATTTATATTTGAAATCTTCAGAAACTTGGCACAAATACTTTTTGGGTAAGACTCTACATAATAGAGGAGTTTTTCCTGTTTTTTGTTTTTTCAATTTTCAAAATTTGTAAAAAATAAAACAATAAATATCAGTTCAATGATGGTTGACCTGCAGCCAAATTATTTTCCAATATATCACATATTGTAAATGTAAAACATTTGACAATGGAGCTCTGAAGACCGATACGACTCTTGTTTAAATATTTTTCACATACAGTTTAGGCAGCAGAACTACTCAGTTAGGTCTAGGTTAGTTTATTAAGGTTTCAGTTCAAAAAGACTTTCATTTATGAATGCCATGTGTTAGTACAATTTTCTTTTTAAGCATAAACCCTGAAGTCATTTTTAAAAAATATATATCACACCTACTTAAAGGGCATTTCTCCAGTCTGTTTGCCTCATTTGCACAGTGTTGCATGATGTCACAAAAATGTGATTGGTCAGTTTAAGCGAACAGCATTAATTAGTAGTTTAGTAATTAAAAAGTAGTAATCAGTATAAAATATGGACTCTGTGAAGGAATAGGACACACTTTAGTGTTTATGGGCCTTTTGCTGCACCTGCCACCATTGTTCCATATATTTGGTGCTGATTGCACTTCATGGTCTGTGCTGTTGTCTGTGGTTGGTATTCAGAGATGTTCACTGCCATCAATTTTATGAAATCCTGTCTATTGTTAAAGTGTCTTTTCTTTGTTCTGTAATTTGGTTTAAAATAAAAGTTTTTAAAAAATAATTGTGTTTTATTTTTGGAGAGACCACATTGTAACATTATGTTAGGCCAAAATAATGTGAAAAAAGAACAATGAGTGGGACCATCAACTGCAACAAATTGAGCTAACTTCATATTTTGTATAGTATAACCGGCCAACCTGACGCCAATGAAAAGCATTAAAATTAAGAACTCAATATTTCACCTTGGAGAGAAGTTCAGCCCACTTTGACCCAACAGACATAAATAAGTTGAATTAACTTAAAAGTCTGAATTTAATATTTCTGCCAATTTAATATTTTGAATTGTGTACATGTTGTGTCAACTAAAAGGCAACCTGAAGTTTTGTGTTTGCCCAACTTTTATTTTTTTAACAAAGTTGAGTAAACTCAAAAATGCTGTGCAACTTGTTACTTGTGTGGACTGTCCCTGCTGCTGTATGCATCAACTCCCTAAGTCAAGCTAATTGCAAAGACCAGATACAGGTATTGATTCAGGAATGTAACCATCTGCCACATCCTGTACATGGATGACATTAAGATGTACAGCACAAGCCCATTCATTCTTGACCCATCAATCCACCTCACCAGGATCTACAGCGAGTACATCAGGATGTAATTCAGACTGGATAACTGTGGTTGAATGGCTGCAAAGTGAGGGAAGGTGATCTGGACTGAAAGGGTGGGGTTGCTAGAGGCTGGAATAGAAGATATACAGGACAGCTACAAGTACCTGGGCATCGCACAGGCCAACGGGAACCATGATCAAGATGCACAAAGATCAGCCACAGCCAAATGCTTCCAGAAAGAAAGACAAGTGCTGAGAAGCCAGTTGAATAATATGAACAGGATCCAAGTCATCAACACATATGCTCTACTATCAGATGCCCAGGTGGAATAATAAGCTGGCCACAGGAGGAGATAGATGCCACTGATGTCAAGGCATGAAAACTCCTCACAATGCACAGGTGTCTGTACCTGAAGTCCAGCACCCTGAGGCTCTATGGCCAAGGGAAAGAGGGAGGGCGAGGATTGTGTGTCAGAGCCACAATCAAGGATGAAACATTGAGCATCTGTGAATACATCAGGAAGATGGCTCCCCGAGATGAACTGCTCCATGAATGCTTCTGGCTGCTGAAAACAGACAGTGATGAGGAACAGGAAGAGGAACTATCATATCACCAGTGGCAGGGAAAAGCAGAAAATTAGGCCTAAATGAAAAAAAACAGAGGCTCTGATCATGGCGGCACAGAGAACAGGCTCTAAGCATCAGAGCCACAGAGGCAGAAGTACACCAAAGCTGACAGGACCCAAGTTGCAGACTATGCAAATGCACCCTGGAGGCTATCCAACACATGTAAGCTGGGACAGTATACACTAAGAGGCAAAACCAAGTGGCTGGGATAGTGGGATAGTACACAGGAATATCTGTGCCAGATATGGACTAGATGTCCCCAAGTTCCAGTGAGAGACACCACCAGAGGTGCTTGACAACAACATGGTTAAAATCCTGTGGGACTTCAAGTTCCCAACAGAAAAGCAGCTGCTGGCCACCCTGGCATAGGATATCAGTTGACAGGACCACAGTTGTGAAAGATGTGGCAATCTCAGCTGACAGCAACATCATGAGAAAATGAACACGAACAAAATAGAGAAGTACGGGGACTAAAAGAACAAGTGGAGCTGATGAGAAGGTCTCAAATAGTCCCAGTGGTAATAGGGAATAAAAGCACTGTAACTCCCAAACTGGAATAGTGGATCCAGCAGATTCCAGGCACAGCATTAGAGGTCTCTGTTCAGAAGAGTGCAGTTCCAGGAACAGCTAAGACACTGCACAGAACTCTTTAAACTCTCAGGCCTCTGGTAGAAAACCCGAGGTTGAGGAACACGCACCCCCCCCCCCAGGGGAAAGAAGGAGTTTAAAAAAATATATATCATTTTATATTTCTACATGTTTTACATATATTTTACATAATTAATTTCCTGTACCATTTGAAGACTCCAAGGCAAACTTGTTAAAAAAGCAACTAACCTTTAACAAGGTTGAATGCAGGAGTCCAAGAATATCACAATCCAAGATAGAAAACAACTCAGAAATTTTCATGACTACAGAGGCCTTGTACTACAAAGCAAGTTCAGCATTCCCAGGGTATCTTTCCATTATCTGGATTCACTTACACTAACATCGGCAATCAGGATGTTGGCAGCAAGTAATTTTATAAAAACTTCATTGGGCTATAAGCTTTAATATATGATCCTAAAACAGGACACATCCACTGTACTTGTAGACACCATGACATTTGTATGCAGACTAAGCCTGGCTGAATTTTATTTTTAGATTTAATCTTTACTTTCAGACCACAGAGGCTGTAGCTGAGAGAATAAAATTTAAAACTGTCAGGAGCAGGTTATTTTCTGAGTTTCAGTTTAAAAATGGCTGGCAGCACCACATTTTCATTGATTTTATTATTTACAGCATGTTTTAAATGTGTTACGTAATCTCTGCTGGGTGAATACATTTTATATGTGCAGCTTGTTAAGCTGTACCTTACTAAAACCACTGAATGAAGAGCAAACTGTGTCTCACATTGTCACAGGAATGTGCCTCTATTAATTTTGTGATTTAGAAAATGTAGAAAACAGGATTATACTTGATTCTAGTCACTTTTACACTCCTGGAATTGCAGCTAACAGAACACAGAACACACACCAAGAATAAGAAAATTAAATTAATTTTGATCTGCCAAGAAACTATAGCAAATTTTCGTGTCGGTTTTATTAGACTATTGGGACAGTAAACTCAAATGTTAAAATTTATCCAGTATAGATAAATGTATCCAGCCAGGTCATGTTTGTAAATGAGAAGTAGTTCTCAAACATTTTTACCTGGTAAAATAAAGGTTTAAAAAAAAGTATCAAGTTTCAGAACTGTAATGTGCAGCCACCACCTTAGAAACAGAACTTAGAACACAGAATTTAGAACATGCGTTCATTGGAGTGTGATTGTGTGAGTAAATTTTAGATAGAAAGCACTGAGATGTAGAAAGTGTTTGTGTGAAAAGAACCACTCTATTTACCATTTGTCCTAAGAGTAAAAAGCCACAGTGATTTTTATGTTCGTTACAGATTTTTAATGACCATTTGATGTCTCCGGAGTAGATGACACATTTTCTGTGGAAAAAGATTCATATCACTTGTGAAATGCTCCTTTTAGATTGGTTAGATGCTGCCGAGACCAGATAACCAGATAAGAGAAGCCTGGGTAAGTTGCATCTGTTTTGTAGTAGAGGGTCCCAGATAAGCTGTCACATGGAGCTGGTTATGAACTCCTTAAGTTAAACAATTCACATGAAAGGGGTAGTGTTGCAGCATCTGCCCAATCTAACACAAGCATTTATGTGGATGCCTTCTTTTACAGAAATTATTCCTATGAGTGCCTTCTACTCCAGAGACATCATCAAATGGTAAAAATCTATAAAGAACATAAAAAATATGAGTAAAATGCAAAACACTTGTAAAAAAGACAAGAAATTAATGCTACAACAAATTGTTAATCAGGTGTTTTAAGGTAGAGGGCAACAAAATAAACATTTTAATTCCTCCTAATTATTTTATCACTGAGTATGCACTCTGTGTTACTGTTTATTTCTAAGGCGGTGGCTGCATATTAGAGCCCTGAATCTATACTGGATAAAAAACTGTCCTGGATATAATTGGATACTGTCCCACAGCCTAATAAAGCTGATGTGGAAATTGCTTTAGCTTGTTAGCAGATCAAAGTGAAATTCCTTTTATTGACTGAACAGGTATTCTAGGTGTGTATTCTGGTAGCTGTAATTCCATCAGTGCAAAAGTGAATCAGCAGCAGATTGGAATCAAGTATAACAACATTTATACATGTTCTCAATTACCAAATGACTATATCGACATTCTTGTAACAATGTGACACACAGTTTGTGGTACTTAAGACTGAAGAAATCCCTCAGTTAATGCCAAATTTAGTGCTATAGTGTGCAGCTCCATGTGTTAGCTCTATTTGCTTGGATTTGCTTACCTTAGACTGACATGGCGTTCCTCTGTGCAGACTTTCCAGTCCTGAGAAAGCTCAAAGATAGAATCTAAAAGGGAGTCTTCTGTGAAATTAACTGTACAGAGAGTTCAGTGGACCCTTTGCCTGCTCTAATCTGAAATACTGCCTCACGATATTACATGTTTATTCTGAGTGTCTGCAAGGAATCTGTTCAACTTTTACTTTAGTGACTTGTGTTTGAGTCCAGGTTTGAGTCGGAACACTGGCAAAAATACACTGCTCAAAAATTTAATTAAAGGAACACTTTGAAAACACATCAGATCCCAAAAATCAAAGTGAAACCAAAGCCATCCTGGAGGAATTGTACCACCTGTGCAGTCCAGTTATGGCTTCATACTACCAGCAGTGATACTGACGCTAGCCAAATGCAAAACTAGTGAAAACACAGTCAGAAAAGATGAGGAGGGGAAAATGTGAGCGTCCTCCACCTGTAAAACCATTCCTGTTTTGGAGATTGTCTCATTGTTGCCTCTGTAGTGTACTTGTTAGTTCCATTAACAGCAGGTAAAAATAATGGCTGTGAAGCACAATTTCTGAGCTTTCAGAAACCATTTGAGTTTTTCTGATAGGAAAAACAGTCGCGTAATTACGGTACTTCAAATTGTGGTCTCAGCGTTGATACCCTCGGTGTTAACCAGCTGTTCACGGTAGGTAAGGGCAAGTACCAGGTGCATTAGCAGCAATTGCCTGGTGTTATAGGGCTAATAATTTATTTTCAAATCCTTTGTGGTGGCTTACAGAGACTAAATGGTTAAAATCACAACTTTGTCCAAATATTGGAGCTACACTGGACCAGATATGCATGAATTCCACAGTATGAGTCGTACTTTTTAGCCTGGCTCCCACTTCATGTTTAAAAAAGGACTTGGTGCTCCAATTGGTCAGCATCATGGACATATTGTGAAACAACACGAGAGAAGATTTTTAAAAGTTCTGAAAGGCCAGTCTTTGGCAGGACATAAGGATGTGTTGCAGATATAGCATCCGCTATTGTCAGCTATGACACACTATGTAGCACACAACAGTTTGTTAGTATTTTTTTGTATATACATCTTCTGTCTGTCAGGCTGGGATATTACTTTAAATAAATTGCCTCAATGGAGGTGAGAGTCTTGTGTTCTGTGTGGAATTTGTACCTGTTCTCTCCACATAAAGTGGAATATTTGTCCACTTACTGATTTCCTTTTCTTTTCTTTTTTTGCATATTTGTTTCACATCATCAACTTATTTTAAATATTAGACAAAGATAACAAAGACAATTTCATTTATTGAGGAAAATATATGAAACATGTAAGTGTGACAACTATGCAAATAAAAGAAAGAAAAAAAATCAAGATAGGTAAGTACACTGCTCAAAAATAAATAAATAAACAAAGGAACACTTTTTAATCAGAGTATGGCCTCAAGACAATTTTGAAATAATCTGTCAGTTAAGTATCAGAGGGGGTCGTTAATGAGTTTCAACTGCTTTGGTGTTAATGAAATCAACAACAGGTGTTTTAGTGGGCAACAATGAGACAACCCCCCAAACAGGAATGGTTTTACGTGTTGAAGTCACTGAAATTTTTTGCTCCTCATCCTTTCAGACTATTTTTTCACAAGTTTTGCATTTGGTTTGGGTCAGTGTCACTAGTGGTAGCATGAGGTTATGAATGGACACTACAGAGGGTGCACAGATACTCCAATTCTTCCAGGATTGGCACATCAATACGTACCATTGCAGGAATGGTTGCTGTGTCTCCCAGCACAGTCTCTAAGAGCATGGAGGAGCTTGCAGAAGACAGGCAGTTACTCTTGGAGAGCTGGACAAGGCAGTAGAAAGCCTTCAGCAGGACCGGTATCTGCTCCTTTGTGCAAGGAGGTACTGGATGATCACTGCCTACAAAATGACCTCCAGCAGCCACTGGTATGAATGTCTCTGACCAATCAATCATTAATAAAACCACAGTAAGTAAGTAAGTAAGTCAGTAAGTAAAATTTATTTATATAGCACATATCACAGATAAAAATCACAAAGTGCTTCACAACAAAAGACAAAAAATAAAAGTATAACAATATAAAACAATAGAATACAGCATAATATGTTAATTAAAAAGCTTGTCTGTATAAAAATGTCTTCAGCTGCTTTTTAAAAGACCACAGCCTGGTCCTCTAGTGACCTTTGTGTCTGATTGTCATTTGCCATAGAATACCAGAATTGGCAGGTCCACCACAGGTAACCTGTGCTTTTCACAGATAAGAGCAAGTTTACCTTGAACACGTGACAGATGTGAAAGGGTCTGAAGAAGCCGTGGAGAATGTTATGCTGTCTGGAACATCATTCAATATGACTGCATGACTGTCCCTCTATAGGCTAGGCAACAGCACCCTGACTGCCATTACCTAATGGTAAATTAAGATTTGAGATTGAGATTTTATATGTTTTCAGAGTGTTCCTTTAATTTTTTTAGCAGCTTACTTTTTTCACAGCACTGGATGTGCACAGGTTCACAAGATCAACTGTGCCTACCTTGGTCCAGGATGCACTTGCAAATGTTATTATTAACCTCAACATAATCACTTCCAGCCCTCCTTTTTATGTTTGCCAATTCCCTTTACTTCAAATGACTGGTTTTATCATTTCTTGTTTGAAAATCTTAGTTTCTAAAAGCAAACACACTTTAATGGTGCAGGAGCCACATGGTGCATATTTGTTTAAAGTGAACATCTGCTGATATCTGTTATAATCCTTTTGAAATGGAGATTTGATGGAGTAGAAGTACACCCACTGGTAACTTGACCCCGAAATCATGCCTCCTCACAACTCAACACCTGCACTGACACACCTGTACCCCTCCTCAATCACACCTCAGCACACACACACTCTCTCTGCTCTTGCTCTCATACACACACACACACACACACGCACACACACACACACACACACACACACACACACACACACAGTGTAGTCCATATTTAGGTTCCTGACCAATGATTATTCATACACTAGATCTCACTTTTCTGAGGTGAATAGCGACATTAATCTATCATTAATCTATCAACAGTTTTTAAATGAAAAATGGGAAGTCATGAAATGTCATGGGCATGTTACTATGAAGTAGTGTTGTAGAACTCGAGATCAGTCTTGGTCTCGAGACGGCTTTTTGATGGTCTTGGTCTTGTCATGGACTTGGACATTGCGGACTTGGGATTTTATTTCAAGACCTGTCAAGACCACAGCTGTGGAAATATCAGTAAATTGCCAGAATATTGTACAATTTATTTGTTAACATCCTTGTTTTTATTGGATGCAAAACGTACTGATTCAAATTCAACAAAGATTGCGCTCCTCTGCTCTCTCCAGGAGCAGACATCGCAGACTCCGCCCCTGCTAGGTCGCTGCTATTATCGCTGCTTGCGCCTGTATCATTTCACCGCAGTTTGCAATCTACCACAGAGCAGGGGCAGTTTCATTCACAACGTGCATGTTTGATCCCACTAAGGTGGTGTGTGGCCTTGATTTCGTGGACTACAGAAATTAAAATGACAACCGGCATAAACATGAGGAGAAGTAAGAGGGAAAATGAAGATCAAAGGAAAATTTCAGGCTTCCTATTCAACAAAAATAATCCCAGCATGAAAGGTGAATACCAACCTTTATGTATTTTGATACACAAACTGAAAATTTAATGCAAATTTTAGGGCTGCAACGATTCTTGGAGTAACTCAATTTAATTATTGAAAATCTTCGACACAAATTTGTTGCTTCGATGTTTCGTTTTAACTCTGCAGCTCGGGTGTCTCCATGTAAGCGGAGCATTTCATCCACATTAGCGGCAACTGATTTTCATCATTTGGAAAAAACAGGAGTGGATCCTCGCTGAAAGGTTTTTATGAATACCTTTATTATTTATTATTATCTTGGCTCTGATTGGTTGTTTTTGATTGGGAGCAGTTCAGGGAGGGGGTGAGGAGCTCGATTTTTTTCACAGATTATCTTTCCTACTGTTGTGACATGGTGACAGTTTTAACAAATGTGTAAAAAACAGATTTTTTAGTAAAAAGTTACATACTGCAGCTTTAATCTGTATAAGAGTGAAACTTGTGACTTTAGTTCTTACTGTTGATGATTGTTATGTCAGTTTTTCAGTTTTACACATTTAGCTGTGTGGTTTTGTGGTTTTGTGCCCATTTTTTTACAAAGATTGTTGTTGGTTTAAAAAACAACATAACTTATGTATTGTTTATGAAAGGCAGAGAAAATTTAAGACTATTGTGATGAACTATGAAAAATTGTTTTACATTCTGTGATAAATGATGGAAGTCACCTAAAAAATGGTTATATTTATTTGAGCTGTGAGTGTTTAGTATCTAGGTGATTTTATGAGAATGTGGATCTTTCAAATTGATTTGAGAAGTGATTTTGATCATGTTTCACATTTATGTCATGTAGCGTGGGACACTGGTCTTTGTCTTGTCTCAGTCTCGCCCTCCCTCGGTCTTGGTCTCGACTCGGTCTTGGACTCTAAAAGTCTTGGTCTTGTCTTGCTCTCGATACACTCTGGTCTTGGTCATGTCTCGGTCTCAGGTTAGGTGGACTTGACTACAACACTGCTATGAAGGAATGCTTCTGTGTCATGTTCTAGGCATTAGGTTTTTTTTTTTTAATGTATTTATTTATGTTATGTCATTTATTGTTTTTTAACATTGTTTTGATTTGAGTATGGTTCTTGTGGCTATATATTTTAATGTGCAGCACTTTGGTCATCACTGTTGTTTTAAATGTGCTATATAAATAAACTTGTCATGGGTTTGGTGCTGAGGACTCAAAGCAGAAGCAGAGGGATTGGTTTTAGTGCACGGTTTTATTTACAGTGATGAAAGGTTGCAGGGCAGGTGGGCTTGGGAATGAAGGGGAAAAGGGACTCCGGTGATGGAAGAGGTGTCTAGGGCTCCAGGGGAGATGTGGTGAGCAGGCCGTGAGGTGGGCGTTGGGGGAAGACTGGGCTGCGGTCTCCAGGAAGACTTCCACTCAAGCAGGGAGGAATCTGGACACAAAGAAAATACAGGTAAGTCACAACGGAGATAACAGGAGAGACTCACGGGATGATGGCCGAAACTAACTGGTTTCACAGTCAACAATCCAGCAACAGGTGGACGCCAGCTGCCAACTTAAGAAGAGCCAGGTGACGAGCTGATCAGGAACAGGTGTGGAAAACCCCTTCCATGACAGCCAGCCCAGGAGGGAGGAGACACGTAACCAAAACAGCTCCAGTAAGACGCGCCCACCAACATACACACACCCACACACCAGGGAGAGTAACAGGAAAGACAAAACACAACATCACATGACCATGACAAAACTAGACTTGACATGACTATGTCCTGGATAGTGAACTGTTAGAATGTGTCTATTACTTGCTCAGGGAATTGCCCTCCACTTTTATTGTTGCTGTTTACATTCAACCATCAGCTAAGGCAGAGGTACAGTAGATGATGCACTGTAGCATGCCTGCTAACCCAACATTCTAGTGCATGCATGCAAATTACCAGTGATTTTAAGCATGTTTCAGTGGACAGAACATTTTTTAACAGTATGTAAATTGTCCCATTAGAGACAACAGACTACTAGTACTATCAGATCAGCAGTTTAGTCCTGCCGACAATGAGGTAACAAAGTTTGTGGCTGTTGTTAAATTAAATACTAACTATAAGCGTTGTTAAGAGGTGAGACTCTTAAGACCCTGCAGGACTGTTTTTATTCTAACTGTAATTTGCTTTGTAAACCATGCAGTTTACTGGCTGCAGCCAAGATATTTATACAAGCAAATATATTTATGTGGTGGAAGAGCAGCTTATGCTTCCACATCAAGAACTCAACTGGAAGACCAACACAGAGGCTGTTTACAGAAAGGAAATGAGAGGGCTCTTTATTAAGGAAGCTGTGATCCTTCAACAAGTGAAGCAAAATGTTGGAGATTTTCTATGAGTTTGTTGTGTTGACTGCATTGTACATTTCTGTTTTCTCCAGGGGAAGCAGCATCAGAGCTGGTAACACAAACTCACTGAATGAACTGATTTGGGAACCTGCATTGATTGGCAGCAAACTGGACACATTTGAAGCTGTGGTGAAGAGGAGGTCACAGAACATTTATGGATAATCCTTACCATCTTCTACACCACTGGACAGGCACCACTTTCTTTAACAGACTGAAATCTTTCATAACTCGTGCAATAACTCAGTAACAAGTGCACTAACGCGTCTGTCTAGGAAAGAATCACCTGTTCTTTCAGTTTAACATTTTGCCATTTTTATTGTATTGTTAAAAAAAAACAAAAAAAAACAATACACAACAGTTCCTTGCCTCTCGCCCTGTGTCAGCTGGTATAGGCTCCAGGCCCCCCATGACCCTGGAAAGGATAAATGAGGAGAATGGATGGATGGATATTGTATTGTTGCTATTTTTATTACTATTATACAGTTATAAAAGAATTTCCAAATTCAGTATAAATCGTAAAATATTATCTGAAAGCAGACACACACACACACACACACAAGCAGGCACACACACAAACACCCACACACACACATGCACACACACACAGATACAAATCACAGTGAAAACCACATAAACATGCTTGTTTTTAAATGATTTTAAAAACTAAGTGAAGTAAATCTAAAAATGTACTCAAAAAAAAATGTTATTTTGCAGGGTTTAGCCCTAAAACTGTGTTCAGCCAATCAGCATTTAGCCAATGAATCAAACATCGCCTGTCTGAGGACTGACTGGGAAACAGAATAGTAGAGGTCCGGTTCTATCTCCTGGGAGACCTCAGTGGGAGACTGGTTGACCTTTAATCCTTCTCAGACACAACATGACCTACAGCTGCAACTTCCTAGATCACACTGAGATCCGACACCAGTGCAGTAGATTTTACTTTTTCCATAATGTACATTAACTGTATCATATTGACGAAGGCTTCTCAAGCATTAGATATTTTCAAAAATATATTTTTAGGATTATAGGATTGAGCAAAAATATAAGAAATAAAGCATTTGAATAAAATACCAGGAAGTACATACAAATGTTTGTCCAGTGTTTACAATCAAAACAATATATTTTAGTTGATAAAAAAAATCTTTGCTAACACCATGGTCAGTCAAATGAAATTGGTTGGCCTGCTGTGACATTTTTTTACAGGCTTCTATGCTCCTCAAAGGATTCATCCTGGAGTTTCCCGTTGTGTCATTGTGAAGTTACTATGATGGAGGGAATGCCATGAAATTTGGTTCAGACATTTATGGATAGATGTGGTGATACTGAAGAATCTCACAATTTACCTCTGGCCCAAATACCTATAAATAATCCCATTAGCCTCAACTATACACAACATTTATATGGCAAGATGTTAAACTAAGATGGAGGGCATGGTGGTTATTTTATCTGCTATATCGTTGTCACTGAACATATTAACATGCAGACATTAGTATTTGAGTGCATTTTAGCTCAAGTATAACTAGAGATGACAAAAGGGAGAGAAAGATGAGAGGTCAAAGAATTCTCAATTAAAATCTATAGGAGAATTCTGTACCCACAAAATATGTTTTTTTGTTTTTTAGAAAATAATTGACTTGTGATTTTACACATTAAATACTATCCTACTGACCACTGAAATTAAAGTGAATTTAAATAAAGTTTCAAAATAACAGTCCAAATTCACAGAGCTGCTATCATGATTTAAATGAATGCCGGGTGTAAACATTACTGTAACCAGTACTGTACTAATGAAAATAATAATAAAAATAATTTAAAAAATAGGTTTATATCACCACTATAACAGGTAGCTGGGTGACTGGATGATGTAAAAAATTTATTTCAGCAAGCCTAAAAGGAAAGACTTGCAATTATGTGCCAGCAAAGAAAAGTAAAATTTGCTGTACAGGCAAGCACAAAAAAACACAGCAATCATCTCAGTCCCTCCCATGTTGTTTGTGTCTCAGATCCACAATTACTTCTTGCATTGCTTAGGAATGCTCAGAGTTAACATTTTTGATCAGTGCTGTTAAATTTTTTCCATCACCTTGTAAGTTCTAGTGGATCCTACACCACAATATGTAGGAGAAATGGCTTGTAAACATAGGCAATACCTTGCACCTGCCCCAAGTTCTTGCTGTGCAATGGCAACTTCTGTTTTTGTTTTTTGTCTACTTGGCAACTTTCTTCCCATAGATGACAATTCTTTGCTCTCTCATCTTAAAAAAAAAAACAATGTAACACAGTGGTAAAAAGCAAATATGCTTGGTGTGGTGAATTGTAAAAGTGCACTATATATTTCTGCCTTGTGACCACCATGTCTTCAGATGCTGGGAAAGGGTAAAGACTAATACAAAGCTAGGAAGTGAGTGATACACTGATTTTTAATTTGAGTTATGCTTCATTCAACTTTGATATAAATGCAGAAATGAACAGGGAATAAATGAATAAAGGAATGAAACAAAGCAGAATTTGATTTTCTTTGGTTTTCAAGCATTCTAATCTCATGAACAGCTGTCTTCACTCCACCCATCAGTCCCCTTTGCTCCACCTCTTTTACCAACCACCATCCTCCTCTTCATTTTTTGCTGCCTGCCAATACACCCCACAGAGCTCCCACGACATCAAACCCATCATGTCTAGACCTTGCTCACATCTGTGTCGACACGTCACTGCACATGTGTTCCTACAGCTGCTAAAATATAACAGTAGAAGTGGCCTTTGAATTTGTAAACAAACAGAATTTATCAAAAGAGTGTGGGCTTAAACCTGGATCCTGGAATCTCTCCAGTGTGCAGGCTTTCTTCACTGGCTTCCATTTAGGAAAAAAATTGGATTCTGTGTCATGATACTAGAGTCTTGTCTTCATTTATGTTCTTTGAGAATCAGTACACAGCTTCTGGGCTGTGCCGAACTCATAGGCAGCCTAAAAGATGGACATAGTTTCTAGGTCTGAAAAGTGAAGCCAGTGCCCCAGGGCCTTAAAGCTGCACTTGTTTTAATGGCCACTAGGGAGAAGTCACTGTGATTACAAAAATACTTCCAGTCCTATAGTAGTCTATGGGAAAATGGCCTTTTGCCTTGACCTCAGGAAACACTTGGTGGGTTTTTGGGCTCGCTAATCAGCATACACTGGTCTGCTGATTAGCTAAGAACTTGCAATCGACAAGTCTTTGCTTGAAGAACTTCAAAGCTATTAGGGGTGGAGAGTACATTTACTAAACTACTAAATTTTTTTCAATCTAGTTTTATGACTTTAACTTATTGATAAAGTTGATTGATCATTTCAATAATTTTCTATCCACCCATTTTCTTCTGCTTATCCGAGGCCATGTCGCAGGGGCAGCAGCCTAGGCAGAGAAGTCCAGACCTCCCTCCCTCTCCCCAGCCACCTCCTCCAGCTCACCCAAGGGGAGCCCACGGTGCTACCAGGCCGGCCAAGAGATATAATCTCTCCAGCATGTCCTGGGTCTGCCCCGGGGCCTCCTTCCGGTAAGACATGCCTGGAACACCTCACCCAAGAGGGGCCCATAAGGCATCCTAGTCAGATGCCTGAACTACCTCAACTGCCTCTTTTCGATGTGGAGGAGCAGCAGCTCTACTCTGAGCCCCTCCCGAACGGCTACACTCCTCACCCTATCTTTAAGGGAGAGATCAGCCACCCTATGGAGGAAGCTCATTTCTGCTGCTTGTATTCACGATCTCATTCTTTTGGTCACAACCCAAAGCTCATAACAATAGGTGAGGGTAGGGACGTAGATGGACCTGTAAATCGTCAGCTTCGCTTTTACGCTCAACTCCCTCTTCACCACGACAGACCCGTGCAGTGTCTGTATCACTGCAGATGCAGCCCGGATCCATCTATTAATCTCCCACTTCCTTTTCCTGTCACTCGTGACCAAGACCTCGAGATTCTTATACTCCTCCACCTGGGGCATCCACTCATCCCTGAGCCGGAGTGGATACTCCACCCTTTCCCAGCTGAGGACCATGGCCTCAGATTTAGAAGTACTAATTCTCATGCCATCCGCTTTACACTCGGCTGTGAACTGTTCCACTGCAAGTTGGAGACCACCACCTGCTGAAGCCAACAGTACCGCATCATCCACAAAAAGCAGAGATGAGACTCTGAGGCCACCAAGGCGGAAGCCCTCTGCCACTGGGGCTACGCCTAGAAATTCTGTTATAAAAATTATGAACCGAATCAGTGACAAAGGGCAGCCCTGACGGAGTCCGACTTATTATTACAGACCAAGCTCTCGCTGCAGTTGTACAGGGACTGAATGGCTCACAACAACGGGCCAGATACCACATAATCCTGTAGTACTCCCCACAGGATACCCTGAGCAACATGGTCAATTGCCTTCTTCAAATCCACAAAACACATTCATTATAGTGTAGTGTGGTGACTGTGGTCCCAATTACCTTCAGATCATTAACAAGTGCTTCCTGCGTAGTTTTGGGCTGATCCACCACCTTTCTCATAAACACCACATAAGGCAAGATCTTGCATGGAGCCCAACACCAATGGGAATTGATGGTCATTTTGTATTTCTTCCATTTCCTAATAATAGCAACAAAAGTTACCCTTTGACAGCTCTTTAGTTTGAGCCATGGTGGTGAAAAGGTTGGAATGAGATGAGATGAAGCCTGATAATTACAGATCTGATCTGTAATTGATAAATTGATTGTAATCTGTGTGCATGGGCACAAATCCATCCATCCATCCATGTCATGGATGGATGGATGCTTCCCAGAGGTTATACTACACAAGAAGTTAAGTAAATTAGATCAAGGACTACCATGTGCAAAAAAGTCTCTATGTCAAAAAACTTTGCAGATTTTTCTGGCAGTCTATTTGTAAAGGCCATTTGCTCTTCTCTCCTGGCCAACATCTTGATAAGTTTCTTACTTAAGTCACAACAGATCTAGTAAAATAAATAAATTTATGCTCCACTGGTGTTAGTCAGACCACAAAGGCAAATCTGTTTGCATGACTTGGAAAAGCCTTGATCCTCTTCAAAGTAGGAAAGCCCTGTCAGATTAAATTCTTTGGCTATGATGACTAGGATCTTGAGAACACTGAACACCTCTGTGAAAGTATTCTCAAGGTTGTTATCAGTTTAAAAAATTCAATAACTGGCACTGATACACTGAACCAAAAATCAGTTTTTAAACCTTTTTACAGTGTTTTTAGTATTTTATATCCCTAAACTGGAAGCAACAATTTGTTCTTCTGTGCACTTTTCTGATTTAGTTCTGAATGCCAAAGTTTATCTTGAATTTTGTTACTCTTGTAATCTTCTATAGCAAGGCGGTTTCATCTACTTGGCCTGGTTGTCACCTGGCCTTGGTCTTTAATTACAAATGGTTTAAAACTAACTTTATTATTTTCATCCAAATCTAACTGTCCTTTAACTTTGATTTTCAAATATTACAACAAATGTAACTATGAGGCTTTCTATCTTTTATTTTGATTAAAAGGCACATTGAAGAGTGTAACAAAAGTTTAGTATAAGCCATCAGTAATCATAGTCATTTACTTTATCATTAATATGCTGTGTGTGAATCTCTGAACTAGCACCTTAATGAAGAAAGTGGCTAGTTTTATAGCATGTCTTTCCTTATCTGCAACAACAGTGTTGCATTTTGCCATAATTTTTTTTTTATATTCTTCATGTCTTCATCATAATCTCTTGTTCCTCTTGTCCGGAAAACGGTGGCATGCGTTTGATACATTTTGTGCAGAAGAAGAGTCAAACGACACACCAAATGTCCCCTTTTACATGAGTGAGCAGAAAGCATGACGAAGAGAACCTGGGTTAACAAAGAAAGTTGATAACCACAGTCGTGATACCAATTACCTTTGATTGCACCTTTCGGTTCTTCTTAGTCAGCTAATGCAAAGAAAGCATTCCTATGTTTAAAATTGTCATAGTCATCACATTTCATTTCAGACAACTACCAAAAACTCCTATAGCTTTTTTAATAAATAACCATGTATGCAGCAGAAGCATGCAAACTTTGACTTGTATACATTCATTCTGTCCCCTGCAAGCAGGCTTTCCATGAAGTAATAGATAGCTAAACAGATGTACTTGGCACTGAAAGTGTTGAATGATGAATCAGACATGGAAGTAAGGTTTACTTGTTAATCTTCCTTAGAGGATGAAGGCAGATAGTTGAACTACTGTATACGTGGCAAACCAGGATTCAGCATCTCTCCGTAAGTCTCTGTAATTATGAAGAAAAGCAATAAAATATGCATCAATCTCTATCCATAAAGATGAAACACAATAAAAAACTTACAATCAAAGCTTCACCATGGCTTAACAAAGGCAGATGCAGAAGGATAAAAAAGAGAGCTCTGGCACACCTCACTGTACAAAATACCCAGACAGAAATAACACCCCACTGATGTGATCATAAATGATCAACAGAAAAGCGTGTCATTCAAGTCATAGTAAATTTGACTGACCATACTCTTCAAGCTAACCACTACAGGATGCTAAAATGCTCTCAACTTCCACATAACATCACACTATCTGTTCATCTTTGTGCTGTCAATAGTTGGAATTTAAAAATAAAAAAAACTGTAAAAGCAGTAACTCATTCTTAGCTGCAAACCACACCAGTGACAGCTGTAGGCTATGGAATGATGAATCCAACAGAACCATATCATTTGTAAAAAGAAAAGATCCTCAGAGCACTGAATTTGAACCCTCCATCCCTTGCATGTTCTATATATAAAAATTATAATCAACTTCACAAAGGGCTTCACTGGTGGAATACAATACCTACCAGGAACAAGTCTGACTTCTTGCTGGCAATTCAAACCAAGCTGTCACTATGGTTGTACAGGTAATAGGCCCAATACCCCATGCACCCTAACAACCCCAGGACACACCACCAGCACAATCAAATCCCTTCTCCAAGTCCACAAACCACATGTAATCTGACTGGGAAAACTCTCCCTTGATTATCATCAGGATAAAGAGTTGACAAGAGGGTTCCACAACCAGGACCAAAAACACATTGTTCCTTCTTAATCCGAGTGTTGACTAACTCCAGTACTCTGGCACAGACATTCCCTAAGAAGCCAGGGGATCACAACTGTTCCCAAAGAACCCTCTAGGACTAGAGGGTTCTTAAAGAGGGGAACCACCACCTCAGTCTGCTAACACAGAGACACTGTACTTGACTTCCATTTGATGCTGCAGAGGTGCATCAACTAAGACAGCCCCACAACATTCAGAGATTTGAGACACTCTGGGTGAAACTCATTTTCCTAAAAGCCAAGCCACTTGAAAGTTTTGAAGACAGGTTGAAATTGTTTTACCATGGTGTAGACAGAAAGTGAAATGGAGTAAGGGTAATTTTGAAAGACGATTATGCTGACTATAGTTTTCAGGAGGTGAAGAGAAGAGTGTGTAAGTCAAGATCATGAGTTTGAAGATGGAAATTGAAGGAGTTCAATGTTGTCAGTGCATATTCCTGATAGGATGGATGTCATAAGAAAAAGCAAGTTGGATGGTAAATGGACTAGTTTTTATATTGCGTGTTTCTTCTCTAGCTGAGCACTCAAAGTGCTATACAACATGTTTGCATTCACCCATTCACACAAACTTTCATACAAGTATTGTTTTCTATTTCAAAGTGTTTTCTTGTGTCTGCATTTCCTCACAGCCATACCACCTATAAAACCCTCTTACACAGCTCAGTAGTATTTAAAATAAATTTCATTCCATGCTTTCTTCACAATTTTTCTCATTATGTATTCTTTCTACCTGTACCTGCCCTCCACCCTATTCTCTCTAGAATTCTTTTAAAAAGAAATTTCTGCATACTTAGTGTTATTCAAAAATAGTGTGATAGAAAAAAAAAGAAAAAGTTCCTAAAAAAGACAAAGCAAACAAACAAACAGACCTGTTAACACACACACACACACACACACACACACATTTCAAGAGATAACTGCACTCCTGAAAACCACATGGGACCAATTATTTGCTGTGCTCTGCTTGGGCAGAAGAGAGCGACTGCCCAAACAGTTATCCCCTCATTAGCCTAAGATGTTTGTTTGGAAGGTTAATACTGTACATCTTGGACATGTAAAGCTTTTTTATTTTTCTCAAGTGGCATCTGGTCAAATAAGATGTGTTTGAGAAATACTGTTAGACAATTTGCAACTGCAAAGGGATCCTCTCCCTCTCTCATCCTTGTTGTCATGGGAAATGTCAACTCTCTACAACAAACAAAAGTGATGTTAAAGCTAGTGACAAGACAAATTGGGGGGTCTGGCTTTGTTTGTGAACTGGAGGTGGTGTGGTCCTGCATATTTCGCTGTTGAGGAGAGAATGTGGCTCGGGAGGAAGAGCAGGTCATCTACTAATCGGAAGGTTGGTGGTACAATTCCTGGCTGCTCCAGTCTCTGTGCTAAAGTATCGTTGGGCAACATGCTGAACCCCAAGTTGCTCTTCAATGCAACTGTCAGAGTATGTGTGTGAATGTTAGATAGAAAGCACTTAAGCTTAGAAAGAAGTGCTTGCATGACTGTGGGTGAATGAAGCATGTTGTGTAAAGCACACTGGATGCTCAACATAGAGTGGAAAAGTGCTACTGGGTTGGCCAAGTCTACCATTCATCATTTAACAACAAGGCACGTGGGGTTGCTATTCTAGTCCACAAATCTGTTCCCTTCTCTGTGAGTAAAGTGACATCAGACCCTAACGGTTGTTATATTATTGCTATGGGAAGAATTAATGGTAGTAACTTAGAATTTATAAACATATATGGTCCAAACTGGGATGACGAGGATTTCTTTAAAAACTTGTTTTTTTCACTTCCTGATATAAATAGTAGTCAGCTCATTCTTGGGGGTGACTTTAATTGTTGCCTTGACCCCTTTCTCGACCGTTCCTCAAATAAGTCATATTCAATTTCCAAGTCTTCCAAAGTTATACATTTATTTATGCAAGATGTTTGGCATTATTTTAACCCTTAAAGTTTTCCTTTTTCACTCCAGTGCTCTTTTTTTTTCTAAAATTGACTTTTTTCTTGTGGATAACAAGATGCTCTCCTCAGTTAAGTCATGCTGCTATAATCCTATAGTAATCTCAGACCATTCTCCCATTATTCTGGATCTCTCCTTCCTATTTCACGGTCTCCATGGCGTTTTAATTCAGTTTTACTTAATCACCCTGATTTTGTCAAAACTACACTGCTCAAAAAAATAAAGGGAACACTCAAATAACACATCCCAGATCTGAATGAATGAAATATTCTCATTGAATACTTTGTTCTGTACAAAGTTGAATGTGCTGACAACAAAATCACACAAAAATCATCAATGGAAATCAAATTTAGTAACCAAAGGCCTGGATGTTGAGTCACACACAAAATTAAAGTGGAAAAACGCACTACAGGCTGATCCAACTTTGATGTAATGTCCTTAAAACAAGTCAAAATGAGGCTCAGTATTGTGTGTGGCCTCCACGTGCCTGTATGACCTCCCTACAATGCCTGAGCATGCTCCTGATGAGGTGGCGGATGGTCTCCTGAGGGATCTGCTCCCAGACCTGGACTAAAGCATCAGCTAACTCCTGGACAGTCTGTGGTGCAATGTGACGTTGGTGGATGGAGCGAGACATGATGTCCCAGATGTGCTCAATCGGATTCAGGTCTGGGGAATGGGCGGGCCAGTCCATAGCTTCAATGCCTTCATCTTGCAGGAACTGCTGACACACTCCAGTCACATGAGGTCTAGCATTGTCCTGCATTAGGAGGAACCCAGGGCCAACCGCACCAGCATATGGTCTCACAAGGGGACTGAGGATCTCATCTCGGTACCTAATGGCAGTCATGCTACCTCTGGCAAGCACATGGAAGGCCGTGTGGCCCTCCAAAGAAATGCCACCCCACACCATTACTGACCCACTGCCAAACTGGTCATGCTGAAGGATGTTGCAGGCAGCAGATCACTCTCCACGGCATCTCCAGACTCTGTCACGTCTGTCACATGTGCTCAGTGCCAATCCTGGTGTTCTCTGGCAAATGCCAAGCATCCTGCATGGTGTTGGGCTGTGAGCACAACCCCCATCTGGGGACGTCGGGCCCTCATACCATCCTCATGGAGTCAGTTTCTAACCGTTTGTGCAGACACATGCACATTTGTGGCCTGCTGGTGTCATGGTTGTGGGCAGGGGCCCAGATTCAGGTTTTATGGTTTCTTATTGTGTAGATCCTCAGTTCCACTTCCTGTTTTATTTTGTTAGTATCTTGTTTCTTGTGTGTTGTATTTAGTTTTGCTTCCCCCTGCCTCATCTACGTGTTTGTGTTCAGCTGTTTCCCCAGCTGTTGTCACTCCCCTCATTTACCCTCATGTATTTATTGTCTGTCCTGGTCTTTGTCCTTTGTCGGGTCCTGAGTGTCTATACGTTTAGGTTAACGTTCACGCTGAGTGTTTTTGAGTTCCGGGTTTCAAGTGTTTAGATTTCGTGTAGCTGGCCCCTGTCCAGCGTTGGTTCTCTCGAGTTGTGTTCAATAAAGATTAAGAACATATCCGCTCTTGCCTGCGTCCTGCTTTAAGGTCCTCCCTGCCCTGCCTGCAGCACCCAGCCATGACAGTTGGAGGTCATTTTGCAGGGCTCTGGCAGTGCTCCTCCTGTTCCTCCTTGCACAAAGGCAGAGGTGGCGGTCCTGCTGCTGGGTTGTTGCCCTCCTACGGCCTCCTCCACGTCTCCTGGTGTACTGGCCTGTCTCCTGGTAGCGCCTCCAGCCTCTGGACACTACGCTGACAGACACAGCAAACCTTCTTGTCACAGCTCACATTGATGTGCCATCCTGGATGAGCTGCACTACCTGTGCCACTTGTGTGGGTTGTAGAGTCCGTCTCATGCTACCACAAGTGTGAAAGCACTACCAACATTCAAAAGTGACCAAAACATCAGCCAGAAAGCATAGGTACTGAGAAGTGGTCTGTGGTCCCCACCTGCAGAACCACTCCTTTATTGAGTGTGTTTTGCTAATTGCCAATAATTTCCGCCTGTTGTCTATTCCATTTGCACAACAGCATGTGAAATTGACTGTCAATCAGTGTTGCTTCCTAAGTGGACAGTTTGATTTCACAGAAGTTTGATTTACTTGGAGTTATATTGTGTTGTTTAAGTGTTCCCTTTATTCTTTTGAGCAGTGTATTAATGACCATTTAGATCTGTTTGTTTCAACTAATGTCACTCCAGATGTATCTGCCGCGACGATCTGGGAGGCATGCAAGGCATATCTATGAGGTGAGATAATAGCTTACTCAGTATATTTTAGAGAAAGAACCACACAGAAAGTCTTGTCCTATCTAACGCTATATCCGAATTACAAATAAAATGTGCAGAGTACCCTGCTCCATACCTGAAAAAAAGCTTGTTGATAAAAAAAAAAGCTGAATTTGATACTCTTGCCTTTGACACAGCTGTAGCATTACTATTGAAAACTTGTTATAATCATTATGAGTTTGGTGATAAGCCCAGCAAAGTACTTGCTCATCAGATTCGGCAGAGAGGTGCAACCCAGCACATTTCTGAAATCAATACAGCCAGTGGACTTTCCATTAACCCATAAACTATCAATAATCAGTTTAGAGACTTCTACTCTGCTTTATACACCTCTGAGTGTTCACCGGGCAAGGCTTATTATTAAAGTTTCTTTAACAATTTTACTATACCTACCACTGACCCGAAAACAGCCTCTGAATTAGATAAACCTTTTACCCTTCCTGAAGTCAAAAGTGCTATAATATCAATGCAGAGTGGAAAATGCCCTTGTCCTGACGGTCTTCCATCAGAATTCTATAAGGTTTTCTCAGACAAGCTATCTCCCTTTCTGCTTAATATGTTTAAAGAATCATATGAATCTGTGTTCTTCCACTCACAATGCGGCAAGCTACTATTTCTCTTATCTTAAAGAAAGATATGGATCTACAAATCTGCAACAATTACCGCTCGATTTCATTACTTTGTACAGATGTCAAGGTTTTGGCAAAAATGCTGGCAAAGCGTTTGGAGGCAATTATGACAAAAATCATTAATCCTGACCAGACAGGCTTCATTAAAAACAGACACCCATTTCATAATATTAGGTGGTTACTAAATATAATATACTATAATATACTAAGGTCTTTGATCGGGTGGAGTGGTTATATCTGTTTTACACTCTTCGGGATTGGCGGTTCCTTTATTTTTTGGATTAAATTATTATATGCTTCTCCGTTAGCCCGCGTTCATACAAATAATGACCATTCAGAATATTTTCACTTAGGCCGTGGTACCCGTCAGGGATGTCCACTCTCCCCCTTGTTGTTTGCTATTGCTATAGAGCCTCTGGCTGCAGCCCTCAGATCCAGTCCCATGCAAGGCATCACAAGAAATGGTCTAGACCATAAAGTGTCCTTATACGCTGACAATCTGTTGCTTTTTCTTTCAGACGTCTTGGCCTCCAGTATTAGACCTACCTGTGCAGTTTACACAAATATCTGGATATAAACTGAACTTTAATAAAAGTGAACTATTTCACATTAACAGTGCAGCTGCAGCCTAGCCTTTCACTAGGTTACCATTCAAGACCTCACTGCATGGATTTAAATATCTAGGAATACATGTGACTAAGAATTACTCACACCTTTTTAAAGCCAATTTCACTCCTTTACTTGACCAGTTGACTCAAGACTTACAGCATTGGTCTATGTTGCCACTGTCTCTAACAGGCAAGAGTAGTTGTATCAAGATGAATGTGTTGCCAAAATTCTTGTACCTTTTTCCGTGCATACCAGTATTTATCCCAAAACAGTTTTTCCGGTCACTGGATGCTTCAGCTATGCAATTCATATGGAACAAAAAACCTCCTAGGATATGAAAGAGTATTCTATAGAAAAGTAAAGAAATGGGTGGGTTTACCGCACCAAATTTCCTATTTTATTATTGATCTGCTAATATCCGTACAATGTTATTTTGGTGTAGTGCTAACCCTGAGATTCCCAAATGGCTACCAGTGGAGGAGACCTCATGCGGCTCTGCCTCTCTGCATTCTCTCTTATGTCTTCCTCCAGCAATATCTCATACTAACAACATAATTGTCAAGAATTGCCTTAGAATATGGGCTCAAATTATAAACCATATTGGGAGCCAGAGAATACCTCTCTTATCACCACTTGACTCTAACCCCTTATTTCCACCTTCACTCATTGATAAGACTTTTGCACTGTGGAAAAGTCATGGGCTACAGTCTGTGAGAGACTTTTATTTAGATGGAACTTTTGCCTCATTTGTTCAACTGTCTTTGAAATTTAACCTGCTGGGTGCCCATTTTTTTTAGTTTTCTGCAAGTTAGAGACTTTATTCGCCACCGTCTCCCTGGTTTCCAGATAACCCCCACCTCTACCATGGTTGACAGACTGTTAGAAATTAATCCAACTCAAAAGGGTACAATATCAAAAATATACAATATTATCATTTCCAACTTGACCCCTGTGTTTAACCATCTTCGTACTACCTGGTCTGACGATCTGAACATAGAGACAGAAGATGAAGTGTGGCAAACCATTTTAAAATGCATTCACTCTTCATCAATTTGTCCACCACATTGAACTATACAATATAAAGTAGTCCATAGAGGACACTGGTCCAAAAGTAAGTTAGCTAGAAATCTTTCCTGATGTGGATTCAAACTGTGTGAAGTGTGATTTGGGTCCAGCAACTCTTGTTTCTATGTTTTGGACCTGTCCTTCTCTATCCCCATTTTGGGAATCTGTTTTTAATTCCCTTTCTGGAATCACCTCGACTACAATACAGCCCTCTCCACTTACTGCTTTATTTCGGGTTCTCACCAAAAATCTACTACTGCCACCCCATCTTGCTGACCTTGTGGCCTTCCTCACATTGTTAGCTAGACGTGTTATTCTGATGCATTGGAAAAATCCTCTCCCACCAAAACATTTTCACTGGATAAGCACCCTCTTTTTCATGAAACTGGAAAAAATTAGGTATTCTCTCAAAGGCTCCGAAACCACATTCTCAAAAATCTGGTCACCATTTTTGAATCCTGTTATGTCTTTGGCACTAGATGTGACCCCATGAATGGTGCTATCTCCACTTACCCCAGTTGTAGCTGCGCATGAATTGCTCCAGCTGTTTTACATGCTCACGGTACAGAGTCCAGGTTTCACTGCCATACAGAAATTAAGACAATACTAATGCATTGTACACCTTGGGCTTTGAGGATATGTGAAAGTCTTTATGCTGTAAACTCTTAATTTGCAGTTTTTTCATTGCTTGACTGGCCTTCTCGATTTGGGCTGTGATTTCCTAATCCAGAGAACCATCACTGGAGATGGTGCTACCTAGGTACTTGAAAGTTCCCACATTTTTTAACTGAAGGCCATCGATAGTAATGTGAGGTGGTTGTGGAACACTGTTTGGACTGGGCTGAAAAAGGACTTCAGTCTTCTCAAGGCTGATCATCAGTCCAAACAGTTTGGATTCTTCAGAGAACTTGTCAACAATAGTCTGAAGGTGGTTCTCTTGTTGGAGCATCAAAGCACAGTCATCGGCAAATAACATTTAAGTAATAATTATACACTTTTTCTTTTCATTCACCTCTTTTAACTCTGTATATACCCTACTCTGGATTTAATCATTAGTTATTATCAATGTCTGGCTCACTTCCATAGTGTGTCTTTTGTCCTGTCTCTCTCTCCTCTCAGCCCCAACCGGTTGTAGTAGATGACTGCCCCTCCCTGAGCCTGGTTCTGCCAAAGGTTTCTTCCTAAACGACAAAGGTCAAATAGTGAGCCAGTTGAGTGGTATTTGATCCCAAGGTCAAGATCTTTAACAGCATGAAAAAGCACTTGGGTGAAGAACAGACTGAAGAGCACTGGGACACAGCCTTGTTTCACACTTATGGAAATGGTGAATTCTTCAGAGAGTTTATCATCAGAAAGAACTTCCCCTATCATGTTGTCGTGAAACAGTTGGATGAGTCTGATGAACTTTTGCGGGCAGAACTTTCCACAGTGACTGAAATGAACACCTTCATCAGATCAATGAAGGCTGCATACAGGTTCATATTCTGCTCAAGTCATTTTTCCTGTACTTGACTCACAGTGAAGATCATATCCATACTACTTCAGTCAGGAAAGCCACACTGTGACTCAGGAAGGTTCTGCTCTGAGATTGATGAGATTGGCCAATTTACAAGGCATGCAAGGATCTTGCCAGCATTGGACAGCAATGATATACAGTCTGATCATGAGCCTTTATCCCAAAAGTCAGACGGCATTTCTTCTTCCTCCCAGATGCTGGTCAGAATATCATAGAAAATCTGCACAGACTCCTTTTTCAATGCCTTGTACATTTCAGTGGGAATCCTGTCCTTGCCAGAAGCCTTGCCACAGTTCATCCACTTCATTGCCTTCTTGATCTTGTTGATAGAAGGGTGGTCATCCAGTTCAACTAGAGATGGCTGTTGGGCAGTCTGGTCTAAAGCAGACTCTTTGACAGTGATGGGTGATTAAGCAGCTGGCTGAAGTGCTCTTTCCATCTGCTGATAATACTAGTAGATGGGACAGAACCCGGATTGTTTTGCATCTTCTCAAATGCCATATTTTTCTTCTCAAGAAGATGCTCAATGGTACTGTCATTCTCCTCAAACGAGGCCTGATAAGCTTGTTTCTTTGGACCCAGTGTTGTCCTTGCTGTCTCCATCACCATGTTTGTAAACTGGCTGCACTTCTGAGTTGGGTCTCCACCAAGCAGTCCATTGGCAGACAACTTTTCAACTAGAGTTGACTGGAACTCATGCACATAGGTTTTTTTACAGTCTAGCAATATTTATGGCAGTGTGAACAACTTTAGAGTGTTCCCTGAAGGCTAACACAGAGAGGCTGAGAAGGAGATTCTTTCTGCAGGCCATTCAGATTCTGAATCGGGAAAGCTGACAGACTACACCCCATACAAACACACACCACTCACCATTCACTGACTCTACCACTAACCTGGAGAATCACGTCATGCTATTTGCACTGCATTATTTGCACTGGACTATTTGCACTATATTATCCACCCTACACCACCTCCCACAAAATACCCTTTCTGTATATATTTTATATATTAGTGTAAATATTTGTTACGTTCTAGTGTATAGTATGTATGTTCTAGTGTATGTATATATTGTTACATTTTATATATATTTTGTTACTTTTTATATCATATTTTATTTTGACGATACTTTGTTAATTATTCCACTTTCACTTTATCTCAGTGTACATTCAGATTATATTCTTGATTATACATTACATTTATATCTTCATCTTGTGCTATAGTGCAAAGGAAGTTGTCAAAACACTGGTCAAGGTGGGGGTGTAGAAGCTAATGATTATGGCACGCCACTTGTTGTGAAGGAGAAAGCCTTTCGTTGATCCCACAGGCAAATCTGTGAGATGTTTCATTAGGCTCATCTTGACAGCTATTCCAATGTAGTAGTAGTAGTAGTAGTAGGCCTCCTTTGGTCATTGGTCGACCATGGACACTGCACCCTAAGAGTTTGTTGTGCTGCGACTAGAACAGCGTTGTCGGTGGCTAATAAGACCAGTCTCTACTGCATAGAGTGCAGATGTAGTTTGACATGGGGGACTGTCCATGTGCTTCCGCCTTGCTCTCCTCTCTTCTGCCAGGTTTAAGATCTTCTCCTCACCTGTCTTCAGCTGTTTCTTGAACGGACATCGCCAGTTGCTGCGGTTTGCTGCGATATTCTCCCAGATTTCTGTGTCGATGTCAAGAGCTTTCATGTCACGCTTGCAGACATCTTTATATCTCAGTTTGGGGCGACCCTGGGGTCTTTTGCCTGATGCTCACCATACGAGATATCCTTGGTAATCCGACCGTCCTCCATACAACACACATGGCCAAGTCAGCACAGTCTGCATTGCCTGAGCAGCATGTACACAATGGGGAGGCTGGCACGAGCAATAACCTGTGTGTTGGGCACTTTTTCATTCCAGCTGATGCCAAGGATGTGGCAAAGACATTGCATGTGGAAACTATTCAGTTTCTGCTCTTGCTTGGCATAGGTTGTCCAGGATTCACTCCCATACAGGAGAATGCTGACTATGCAGAAGTTGTACACTGCCATCTCGGTTAGGGTAATCAGCTTAGAGTTCTCCCAGATGCTGATGATAGAACCAAGGTAAGTGAACTGGTGTACCAGTTCACCTATCTTCATTTGCAGATTTCCTTTCCAGAAGAAAGTGTATCCACTGGCAAGCTCGGTGAGGCAACCTTCATCAGCCAGTCTAGTCTTGCAGTGGAAAGTTCTTTACAAATGCAGTCCTCCTCTGGGGTCTAAAAGCATTGTCTTTGTCCATGAGGGTACAAACCTTCCATACTTCTAGCTAAAATTTCACTTTTCTGTGATTAGATTTTTGACCATAGTGTTGGATGATCTGCCAGCCGTGGTAAACTGGCCAGATTCAGGTAGGGCAGAAAATTTTTAGGCTACTTTTTCTAAGCTTCTCCCTATGCAAGCAATTAAGCAGTGTTGCCCTAAAGAGGGGTGCTTAGTCATCTAGGATGCGGCCAGAACTCTCCTGCTGCCCCAGCAGAGAAAAGAACAACCTCTTGTCCACAGGCTGTCTACTGTATGTGCAGGATTGTGACGGCAACCGCCAGTAGTCACCTCAACCCATTGCCATTTTGCCATTCCCCTATTGCCACAAGACTATGAAAAAACCTAGAATGTGCAAAATAAAAACTTTAATATCATTAAAGTGGAAGAATGTTTGCAAGGTCCCTGTACAATAGCCTGCATTTATTGTACAGCAATGAGATGACTGAATGAGATTGGCACCTAAAATGTACAAGTGTTTACAAGCTCAAAATTCAATTCAGTTGTATTTACATAGTGCCAAATCACAACAGCAGTCACCAATTACTTAACATTAATTACTTACATAAAAAACTTTTTAGAATAGTTTTAGGGTCATATTTAGAATATCTGTCATAGATAAAATAACCATATGAGAAACACAAATAAAGCATTGAAAAAAAAATCCTGTATAACAAATATCATGGGGTCAAAAATTATCACACTTGGCCCTTTCAATCATTAGAAAAGGGTAAAGTGCTAACAAGTAAGCTAATAGTCAGTTTTATTGCTGCTTCATTCTCTCAGTTAAATAAATGACAACCGAATCTCATGATCTAACATTTCCACAGAACAGTTCATATTAAAAACCAAGTCACTTTAATTTAAGCCAAGACCAAAGTGCTTATTCTTATACATAATAAATTTATACTGATTTTATGTGAACTACTCTGATTTTCCTCTTGGAAAAATTGCATGTTCAACCAAATAATTTTCCTTTTTATGTATTTTTGTTTAAATTCAAACTCTGCATCTAAGGAAGGGAGACCAGAATTTTTGAGTAACAAAATGTCAGACACTAAGACACACCAGCACACTCTATGAACATAAGGCCCAGAGAGAGGGATTACTTTATTATGGATACACATATGGCTCCCTCCTCAAGTAATGAGGCCTAACGCTGCTGATGATCCTTCACTGAAGTTTACAACACATTGTGGGTTTGACTTTTATGACATAATTACTAAATTTAAAGGCCATGATGATTTGATGACACTGTAAACATGTGTTTTTTGTATGCGAGAGCTTATGGTGCAACAACTAGGTTTACAATGAGGGCTGGAGTGCATGCTTGTATGTGAGTGTGTGAACCTATGTGAGAGTGAGTGAGTGTGTGAGAGAGACATTTATGGCAGCATTAGTGAATTTGAAAGCAACATTTGGATGGCATGCTTACTGTAAATTGTTTAAATTTCCTTTAGTGTCTACGTTAACCATGTTTATTGTGGTTTATTTATTATTGTGTTAAAGGAGCTAAAAGTGTTCCATGCTGATTACCTGACGTAAGATATTTAAAGTGCATGTTGTAACCTTACTAATGGTCTAAAGACTAAATGATGAGTGCATGCATGTACAGACACAAAAATAAATTAAAATTAAGAAAGTACTGCAAATCCCTATTCAATAATAATAGTATGTACAGTCATGGTAAAAAGAAAGTACACCCTAATTAAACTATAAGGTTTTACATATCAGGACATAATAAAAATAGCCTGGTCCTTAGCAGCTCTTAATATTCTGTAAATACAACCTCAAATGCGCTATAAAACATTTTATGTAATCTGCAGTATTATTACATATCTCATTATTTTAAAAAAATGCTTTTCACACATTGGTTCTGCATTTGGACTTAGTACTTCTTTACTACTTCCACAGGAATTAAGAGAGAAAGTAGCTGATAATTAAATGCATGTGATCATCAGGAAATGTGAAGCAGATGTTTTGACACTTTCAGTTTTGGAACATTCAGGTGTATGTCAATGCAATGTCAAGAGGAAAGACATCAGAAATGATCTACAGTTTCTGGGGCATGAAGGAACTGATACCACTGACTGGCCCCCACACTCACCTGACCTAAAATCAATAGAGCACCTCTGGGACATTACGTTTTGGCCTATCCAATGCTGCCCGGTTGTACCTGGAGTGACTAGCTCAGGAGGTAGAGCGGGTCACCTATAGATGCAGCCAGTTAAAATGGCTACTCCCAGCCATCTGTCAGCCAGTTCCCAGTTGCTGGGAGTCCCCCTTCTTCTCCAGGGTGTATCTACTTTCCACTATAAAAATGCCTCTTTGAATCAATTACGAAGTTTCACCAAAAAATGCTTTTCAAAAAGTTAGAAAATGTCAGTCAGAACTGTGTAATTTGAGCACTACTGAACTACTGGCGATGGAACGTCTAGTCTTGTTCACTTGTACACCACTGTACTATTGCGCCGTCTGCAGCAACATGGCCTTCAGTCTGGCAGATCAATTCAAAGGCATCATTGAATTCTCTAAAAAAAAAAGCCATCATCGAGTCACAAAAAGACTCTCTACTTCTATCATGATTTTGTTAACACAATCACATTTTTGCATGTGAACACTTTGATGTTAACATAATATGTTTGGCAAGAACAAGCTGTGATTGCAGTGCAGCAGGCATGGAAAGCAGCCAAACCCACCAGATATAAATTCAACAAGGAAGTGGAAGTATTGTTCCAAAAAGCAGAATCAAAAATGGGAAACGTGAACAAGAAACCACAGAAACAGATGAGGTTTTTTTAGAAGGTATGTACATTAATTCTACATGTTCCGGGAATGTTTTTCACACCAAAATTAAAATTTAAATCAGTTATTCTAACATATAGGTATGTCTCTGTTTATTAATGCAACAATACAATGTCTTGATACATAGGAAAAAGTATATTTGATATCAACATTTCCAGCATTTTTCAACACCAGGATGTGTGTGTGTTTCTTAATACTTTCTATTGTGGTGTTTTAATGACAATTGCATGTTTTGATGGGGTAGCACGGTGGCGTGGTGGTTAGCACTGCTGGCTCACAGCTCTGGGTTCGATTCCACCTTGGCCCAGGCCTCACTGTGGAGTTTGCATGTTCTCCCCGTGTCTGCGTGGGTTTCCTCCCACAGTCCAAAGACATGCAGTTACTGGGGTTAGGTTAATTGGTCACTCTAAATTGCCCATAGGTGTGAATGTGAGTGTGAATGGTTATCTGTGTCTCTGTGTTGGCTGTGAGACAGGCTGGCGACCTGTACAGTCTGCAAATAAGAATGACAGGTAAAAGCTTAGAGATCTAAACTATGCAAAGTGGAGACTGACTGGCTTGAAGTACCTGGGCAGAAAGATGATTGTACTAGAGCACACTTGTCAAACTCGAGGCTTGTGGGCCTTTTCATATAGCTATTATTAATGGCCCATGGGTAAATAGCTCTCCCACCACTTATACTACAAATCCCACAATGCACTGTAACAGATGCTGCGCAGGCCAAGACCTGTGCACTAACCTGTTTTCTGCATTGCCAGTGACACATTGATCAGTGATCAGTGGATAAAAACAACGGTCAGCACTTTTTACAACAACATTTAAGCCAGCCTGACCCCCAAAAATGGACAAATGAAAAGTGGAAAGAGATTTTCTAGACAGGTGGGAGGCAGAGGACCTGATTGCTGACATTGGAGGTAAACCCGTGTTTCTCTTTTCCTCACATGAATGTGCAGAGAAAAGAGCAGATTGGTGTGACAGATGCCTGAGAAGATGCACAGGGGGACCTGCACAGGTGAGCTGACAGTGCATCACTGTACAACACACCAGGAGATGCTGTGCAGCAAAGTCCTGAAGACAGAACATGTCATAAGCATCGTAACACAGACAGTGAACTTACACACTCAAAAATATAATATAATGGAATTACTTAAAAATGTTGTGTCAAGTGGTTCCACATAACTTTTTTAAGTAGGAGTTAATTAACAAATTTTTGTATGATTTACGCAAAAGACTTAAGTACATTGTACAAAAGTGACTTGAGTAACGTAAACTTAATGTGGTTCCTTTGATTTTATGTATGAACCCTATGTTAAATGTACGTGATATAGTTAAGTTCAGAGAATTAACTTAATACACATTAAAGCAATACAGGATTACTGAGTAAGAGCAACCTGATATAGTTAAGTTGGTCCTAATTGAGTTTCTTTTGTCAACTTAAAATCATGTTAAATAGAAAAAGAACAGAGGGAGGAAAAATCACAGCTTTGCAAATCAGCACTTTATTAGATACTAAGAATAAAATCATCTTTTTTTTACAAAAACACTCAAAATAATAAAGCATAAAAATCAAAAGTCTGTGTGTATCAAGTTCCATCAGGATCTTTTGGATGAATTCAGAAGTGTACCTGAGGTCAGTTGGATAGCTCAGGTTCAGGTCGTGAATGATCCCAAACAGTAAGGCACAAGCAGTGGTGACATCTTTGAGATCATTAAGCACCTGCACACCTTCAACTATGATGCCAACATCTTGTGGAGCCTGATCAACATCTTCACCTGGGTGTTTAAATACATAGATGCCGATGACCAACTGATCCAAATCTGCCTGGGTTTCATCAGGATTCTCACTCTAAAAACAGATAAAAAGAGACAAGATAATTTAATAAAACCTCTCCTACTTAAAGCATATACATGTGTGGACAAAATTATTTGTACCCCTCCTTAATGACCAAAACATCCACAATGGTCTCTGAAATAATTTGAAATGGACAAAAGTAATAAATAAAAACTTATTGAAATTTAACCAATTAAAATCAGGCACTGCTTTTGAACTGTGGTTCAACAGAATCATTTAAAAACCAAACTGGAGAAACAGGCCCGGACAAAAAATGGAACATCTAGAAAAGATTGAAACTAATTTGACCACAGGGATGGGTTAAACTAAGGTGTGTCCTCTAATTAGCTTTACAGGTGTCTTCAAGCTTGTAACCAGTCGGTCTGCCTATTTAAAGGTGCCAAGTCGTCGCGGTTTGGTGACGTGGTGTGTGTAGCACACTGAACATGGACCACAGGGAGTGAAGGAGAGAGTTGTCCCATGAGATTAGATTCGGAGTAAGTGTCAGTTGTTATGAAAGGGAGAATTTCATTCAAAGTTGTGCTAAATAAGCTCTCATCAAATTTTGGTCTCAGCTTGGTCTCAGTTGCAGGCCTTCCAACAGGATAATGACTAAAAACACACAGCTAAACTCACCCAAGAATGGCTAAGAGCTAAACATTGGACTGTTCAGAACTGCCTTCTATGAGCCCTGATCTAAATCCTATTGAACATCTGTAGAAGGAGCTGAAACATGGAGAAGGCACCCTTCGAACTTGAGACAACTGGAGCAGATTGACCACAAAGAGTGGGCCAGAATACCTGTGGACGGGGGCAGAAGTCTCATCAATGTCACAGAAGTCATTTGATAGCAGTTACTGTCTCAAAAGGTTGAACAACAAAAAATTACAAAAAACATAATTTTTGTCAAGTTTGTTTTTCATGAGTGTGCTTTTTGAAATGATTCTTTTGAACCACAATTCAAAAGCAATGCCAATGGTTAATTTTCAGTAAAAATGTTAATTACTATTACTTTTGTCAGTTTCAAGTTATTTCAATGACTGCTTTTGTTGACTAATAGAGGGGTGCCAACAATTTTGTCCACGTGTGTAATTCACATGAAGCTTGCACCATTTTTATATTCTTCTTGATAACTGACTCCAACAATAAATGAAGTCAGTCTTCAAGGGCCGGTATCCTGCATGTTTTAGTTTCTCTCCCTGGTTCAACACACCTGGGTCATGGCTCATTAGCAGGTGTCTGGAGAACACTGACATGCTAAGGAAGTAGTTGCAGGGTGTTGAACCAGGGGAAAAACTACGACATGCAGGATACCGGCCCGTGAGGACTGAATTTGGACACCCTTGAGTTAACTAAACAAAAAAAAATAGTTGCCCCATTTACCTCAGCCTCCACCACAATTTAACATATATAAAACACTTTAAACTATTTTCTATATGAAGTATTGGTAATAAAGAGATATTTACTTACCTGTACTTAAAGGATGGTGGTGGATTTTGCAGAGCCGTGTACTTCAATGTGCATTGCAACAAGAGGGATTGTCAAGGGATTGTCACATGATTGTCAACAAGTGAGATTAAAGAGGAAATACAGTGGCCCGAAATGGACAAACCAGTCTATTAATTAAGTGCTTTCCTTTTTATGTGATTGTTACTTTACAGAGTTGAGTTGGGAAAACTTAGCATTGCCAAGTAAACCTGACATAGCACATTTTTACTTTCAAACAATACAACTAACTTAAGTTAATGCAAATAACTCATGGTCTTTGAGTAATCAAAACATAATACTATGTTTTATAGTGAACAATGGTGACATTTCCTTTTTTTGAGTATGAGGCAAAGGTTTAAATCACCAGCAGTTTCGGTCTTTTCTGGATGAAATAGTTTTTGAATTTGGTGACGTGCCTGATGATACAGGTGCGATGAGCTGCCTGAGGAAATCTGTCAGTTTATAGAAAGTAAAGGAAAAGTCTCAGCAGGGCCGAAATATGGCTGTGTGAGTCAGCTTTTCTCTGCAACATAATCAAGCATCTTAATGCATTAAACCTGCAGCTTCTGGGACGGGACCATGTGATTACCCATATGTATGATACAGTTAAAGCTTTTCAAGCCAAGTTGCACCTGCGAGAGGTGCATATGCAAAAGGGGAATTTATGCCATTTTCCATGTTGCCAAATAAAAATCAGACTGGGTCTCCACCGCTGTATTTGCAGCTGTGCTTTTTGCTGAGAAACTGGACATACTGCACAGTTTATTTAGCATTGTCCCAGACTTTGACACACAGAAATTCACATCACAGTTTTTAACTGAAAAAAATCGCAAATTTTCATCACCTTGAAATATTTTCATTTTCCCTGATGTTATTTTTGAAGAAAAATATAATTTTATATTTTATTTATTGTATTGAGGAAAACATTGCTGTTTTCTGGCCATTCAAATTCATATTGCTGATTAAAATCTTTTCAGTTTAAGGCTCTTAAATAAAGGTTAATCCTGTTCGGCCCAATTTCCAATTTCCAATTTTGGCCCATCCTGTAATTGAGTTTGACACCCCTGGACTAGAGAAATGACATCAGCTTTGAGTTTGAGAGCATGGAAAAGCAGAAATGATGTGAAGAATGAACTAGCAGCCAAATACCCGGGAAAGCTGACAGAGGAGTGAAAACAGATCTTACTTACTGAACTCATGCCTAAGCTTCATTTTACTTTGTGTAATGAATATCTAATATCAACCATCGATCAAGCATATTATGACCACCTGCGTAATATTGTGTTGGTCCCCCTTTTGCTACCAAAACAGTCCCGACCTGTCAAGGCATGGACTCCACTAGACCCCTGAAGTTATGCTGTGGTATTTGGCACCAAGATATTAGCAACAGATCTTTTAAGTTCTGTAAGTTGTGAGGTCAGGATCGGACTTGTTTGTCCAGCACATCCCACAAATGCTAGATTAGATTGATATCTGGAGAATTTGGAGGCCAAATCAACACCTCAAACTCAAGCCAGCCTTCACTCCCCATGGCCCTAAGGAACCGCCCATGACCATGTTGGTGGTTCACCACTTGGAACACTTTTGATAGATACTGATCACTGCACACCAGAAACACCCCCCAATAGCTGCAGTTTTGGAGATGGTCTGACCCAGTCATCTAGCAATCACAATTTGGCCCTTGTCAAATTTCTATGCATGCACATTTTTCTGCTTCAAATAGATCAACTTCGAGGACAAAATGTTCACAGGTGCCATGATGAAAAAATAATCAGTATTATCTGCCTCACCAGTCAATGGTAATGGTATGCTTAATCAATGCAAGTTTAATTTTTTTTAATTTAATTATTAAATTAATAATAACCAAATTAGTTTTCAGAGCATGTTAAATATTCTGCATAAGTTAACAGGGCCACTGACCATAATCATCTCCAGTACAGTTGTGAATTTTTTTTTTTTTCCTGTACATGTTAACATTTTTAAGTTTTTCTAAATCCTCACACTTTGTTTTCTTTGATTGTTTTTGCTTGCTTTAGATCTAATTGATCTAAAGCAATCTTTGATTGTTTTTAGGAAAATGTGATATATTGCAGGACTTCTTGTGCATAAACTTTAAGATTCAACTGCAGTCTCCGTCCTCACACACTGCATATATATAGTTTAGTCACGTAATAAATGTGCCAAATTGACTAGAATAATTAAACTATATAATCTACTGTACATGAAAATAAACATGCACAGTTGGTAAATACCCCAAACATGGATCAATAAAACACACACACCCACACACACAGTGAAAAAATAGGCCACACACCACCAATGTGCAAAATCATTTGGTTTCCTGTATGTTTGGCGTGGACACGCCTTCTGCATCTGTTCACTTTCTCCTCATGTTTCTCCTTCCTATCCTTCACTACCTCTTACATCCAACCAATTTATGATGCTGCAGCTAATTATCAAACACACACACACACACACACACATATAGAAATGTGATCATCGGTCTGTTAATTGCAGGCTTTTGTCTGACACAAGATCGCCACGCTGCCTGAACGCAATAATTATATCACATGTACACAGACTATTACAGAGTGTGTAATTACAGGTGAATGGAGCACATTAGAGCAGCAGGTGGCTGCCATATCACATTGTCAGCCAGCCTTTGATTGGACTTTTAAAGGCACAAGCAGGAGTGAAAAGATTTCAAGGGTTGCTTGCTTTGTTGTAAGTGGATGTTACATGTGGCCATGTTTTTTTTTTTTTATTGTAACAAAAATAAAATTTTCAGTCATTCCAAATTATCTTAAAGGTGACGGGTGGGTAAACTGTGGGGGTGGAGCTTTTATGGATTAAAATATAATCCTACTTAGTTTTACAGTTAGGCTGGGAGGCACTTCTTCCTCCAAAAGCCTGCTCTCATGTGGGGTGCCCCAGGTGTCCATTTTTGGCCTAGCCCTTTTTTGATTTATATGCTCTCCTTGGGCTCAATTTTTTAAAAAACACTGCATCCTGTTTCACTGTTACGCAGATGACTCGCAGCTCTATCTACCATTGAAATGAAATTCTATGAGTCCTTTGAAGGCCTTATTGGATTGTCTGGAAGATGTTAAAACATAGATGGCTCTAAACTTTCTTAATTTGAATGCGCAGAAAACAGGAGTCATTGTGTTTGGTACCCCTGACCTCTATGATCTTGGCCCCTTAAAGATATATAATAAACCCCCTGCGAGGAACCTGGGAGTGATTTTTGACAGCAATCTTAATTTTGACAAACACATTAATGCTGTAATTAAATCTAGCTTCTTCCATCTTCGGCTACTCGCAAAAGTGAAGCCATTTCTCTGTTCCATGGACTTTGAGAGAGCGGTCCACACCTTTGTTTCAACCCAATTTGACTACTGTAATGGTCTCTATTCAGGTATCTGTCTGATGCTACTCCATCAACTACAGTTGATCCAAAATGCAGCAGCACGGTTACTAGCCGGCACTTGTAAACTAGATCACATATTCCCCTAAGTAGCATCCCTACACAGGTTTCCAGTCAGTTTTTAAAATTATTTTAAGGTTTTACTATTTGTTTTTAAGGCGTTGCATGGGTTAAGGCCTCCCTACCTCTCCGATCTTATAAGCCTCCATACTCCCACTAGGTCACTGAGGTCTGCTGAGCAAATGCTCTTAACTGTCCCAACATCAAGATTAAAACACAGAGGTGATCGGGCCTTTGCGGCTGTTGCTCCGAAACTCTGGAACAGATTGCCCCTTCATAACACCTTTAATCAATTCTCAATAACAAGGTACACAATATGAAACTTAGATAAAGGTCAGAGAGTGACATTAGGTCTGTGGTTAACTTTTGTCTTCACACATTTGGAGAGGTCATACAATGTTTTCTTCCTCCTCACATAGGCATCTCTTTGTTCATAACATTGCATCCATAATACAATTAATACAAGTAGTTATAATAAACATGATTATTATAACTTATACCCTACATTTTCCTAACAAGCACCAAATCACAACAGCAGTTTCCTCAAGTAACCTGATCTACAGTTTTAGAGAAACCCCAACAATCAGACAATCCCCAATGGGCAAGCACTAAGTGATCATTGGAAGGAAAAACTGCCTTTTAACAGGAAGAAAACTGACAGAACTATATTTAGGGAGGGACGGCCATCTACCGTGACTGGTTGGCAGTGAGGGAACAGGAAAGAAAAGGGAGAGCAGAGAGTGACAAAAACAAGAGACAAGCTATGGGAGAGACCACATGCAACAGTGGTAAACTATATTTCCTAAAGTATTCACTCACCCACCCAAATCATTGAATTCAGGTGTTCCAATCACTTCCATGCCCACAGGCATATAAAACCAAGCAATGCATGTAGACTGCTTCCACAAACATTTGTGAAAGAATGGGTTGCTCCCAGGAGCTCGGTGAATTCCAGTGTGGTAGGATGATAGGATGCCACCTGTGCAACAACTCCAGTCATGAAATTTCCTTGCTGCTAAATATTCCACATTCCACTGTTAATGGTATTATAAATAAAAGCGATTGGGAACAACAGTAACTCAGCGTAAAATTGCAGAGCCGGGTCAGTGGATGCCTAGGCGTATAGTGGACAGAAGCTGCCTACTTTCTGCAGTCAATTGCTACAGACCTCCAAATTTCATGTGGCATTCAGATTAGGTCAAGAACAGTGCATAGAGAGTTTCCTTGGTCGAGTAGCTGCATCCGAGCCTTACATCACCAAGTACAATGCAAAGCACCGGATAGAGCACACTGACAATAGACTGTAGAGCAGTCCTCTCTGGAGTGAAAAACCACGCTTCTCCATCTAGTAATCTGGTTTAGTCTCACAAATATGCTTCTGGAAGAATGGTCAAAAATTCCCACAAACACACACCTAAACCTTTTTTAAGCCTGCAGTCTGTGAGTGATGTGCAAAGTACTCTGTTCTGATGACACACACACTCTGTGCTGCTTCCAATCAGTACTGTAAAATGAACTGTTAACATACAATATACCACTGCATTGACCAAAAACTGGCAGTGAAGCTGAAATAAATCCTGTCAGTCTATCTTATCTTATCTAATAATCTTACCATCTCATAATCTTGGGTGGCTGTGGCTCAGGAGGTAGAGCAGGTCCCCTACTAATTGACAAGTTGTAGGTTTGATTTTTGGCTGCTCCTGACTGCATGCCAAAGTATCCTTGGGCAAGGTGCTGAACCCCGAGTTGCTCTCCGATGCAAGTGTTGGAGTGTGAATCTATGACAGTAGCACTTAGCTTAGTCACACATGAAAGTGCTTGTATGAATGGGTGTGAATGAGTGAATGCAAATGTGTTGTATAAGCACTCTGAGTGATCAGATAGAGTAGAAAAGCACTATATAAGAACTAGTCCACCATCTTTCATTGCTGTACCACAGGCTGAGCTGTAGGTCTGAGTTCTTGTAATAGATCAAACAGCTGTAAGTATTTAAACAAGCACATTGCCAATAAAGAGTAGCTACAGGAAAAATAAAAACACAGCAAAAGTTAATTACATGTATGCCATTATTCACACTGTGCAGATCTGCACTTGCAGGTAGAGGTAAATCTACCAGAAAACTTTCTTACTATGATTAAGATAAAATTGTTCAACTCACTCAGCACACTCTGGTGAGCTTCCAGGGATATTTTCTCTCCAAATTCCTATCAAGAGACATTAACCGCAGTTCCAGTGTGGTGCTTTTAGGTTAAATATCCAATTTTTATGTAGTGAAACTTCTGGCAGAGGCTCCACGGGATGTAGCAGTGGCTTGGAAGTGTAGCGATCACTATTCACTATTATGGAGCACCTGTGGGTCAGGAGTGAGAACGGGTCATCTACTAATCAAAAAGTCACTGATCTGATTCTGATTCTGTCTTCTCCAATCTCAAATTCTGGAGGTAGCCTCTGATAAACTCCACTCTGTGGAGAGATAAACAGAGTTTAGTCTCAGACAATGGAGCTATGACATTGCCTCCAGTGATGACAAGCCTTGGTTTTCCAGTGAGGGAGACACTACCTCCACCAACTATCCTATTGGCGCAGTAATAGCATAGTATTCTCTGCACCTTTTCCACACTTTGACCCTATGATCCAATCTGGACTCATCACAGAACATAACGTTCCTCCACACGTTCAGATTCCAGTGCACATGTTACTGACACCAGCACAAATGGGCCTGAAGGTGTAGGGCATCCTTGGCAGGCCTGCTGACTGTCCTATGAGATCAAAGAATGAGGGCTGTCTGTTTCAGATTTTCTGGTAGCGAGCCGTTGGACATGTTGTGCTGTAAGCCTTGAACGGAAATCTATAGAATGCTTATCTGAGACTGTAGACATTCACTGAGATGAGATTCTACAACCAGTGGCAATCCCATCTTGATATATGTAGCCGGATGGAAAATGGGGGGAAGACGTTTTTCCTTACAAATAGTGGGCGGTGATATTTTCTGAAGAATCTCCTCTGGTTTGAGAAGGCAGTGAGCAGTAATGTGCTATATAAAGAAAGTTGAATTTGATTAAACTGAGCTGATCAGTTCTAAACTTTATATTTGTTGTTATTTAGACAAAGCAGTACCATTGTTAGGATATAAAGAAAGAACACACTGATACACTCACATAACCACAGACCTCAATGGTGAGACTGCTCTGAGGTCACTGTTATCTGTGGTTAGTGGCTCACAGCAGTGTTGCACACACACACACACACACGGCAAAAAGTTCAGAGAAAAGGAGTGTGCTTGTGATCTAATAGTTTTTTCTTTTTTGCTCACTAGCTAGACAGCATTTACTAATGCAGAAAAAATATTAACACAGGTGGTTAGCATAAATTATTTATTTTAGCACTAACAAAAATAATGTAGGATCAAGTCTTGAGTATTATTGTGATCAACAGCAAACAAATCATGATGATATGCTTGCTCATTAAAATGTTTCAAGCTCCTCTAATAAATTAAACAAAATTTAAATTTGGGTATTCTGGTATCTCTAGTGACAGCAACAACACAGTGATTGCTTAAGTCATTGCAAAAGACACCCAAAGATGAGAATTTATGAGGAACATTTGTCAAGATCAGGTAAATCAAGGTGGGCTTCTCAGGGTTTTTAGGGTTAGGCCGGGTGGATAAGTTGACCTGAGTAAGATTAATAGATTCACAAAAAGATTTCAAATCTTCTGATCCTGTATTAAACCAATCCCAGTTCAGGTCTCCAATTAAAATGTGTTCACCATAATTTAATCTGGATACAAGTTGCTTTAAAGAACATAAAGCTTCCTTGGCAGCAGATGGAGACCTATAGAATCCAACAACAGTTACACAAAGACCTTTGGCAGTTTCCACATTAACTGCCAGAAATTCCAATTGTTTGCAGATAGATTCAGGAAGAACAACTGAAGAATCAAATCTTGATTTAACATATATAGCAACACCACCAGCTTCTGAGGGCCTGTCGGTGTGATAAACATTGCATCCAAATATGTTAATATCATCATCAGCAATGGATTTAGTTAACCAGGTTTCAGACATTACAACAATATGTGAGTCAGTTGATTTAGTCAAAATCTTAACCACACAGTTAGAAGACATAGTAAGGTTATTAGAAGTTTTATTTTGCAGAATACTCAGCACCAGTGGATGCAGAGTAAATAGATGCCAAGCACAGGCCTCACTCTGGAGAAGATGGTGCCTTCAAAATATACAGGACTCAGTGTGGTAAAGATGGTGTCTTTAAACAGCACAGGCCTCAGTGTGGTGTAGAATTATGTCCTCAAGCAGTACAAGCTTCAGCGTAGGGTAGATCGCGTCTTCAGACAGCACAGGGCCTCGGCAGCACAGGCCTTAGCATAGCCAGTGTGAGTGAGCTGCTGCTGTGGATTTAGGCTAAGAGGGATCTTCACTGCAACAACTGAATACTCTCCTTACCATGGAAGTTCCAATACTGTGTACCTGTACTGAACTACGTCAAAAACATCTGGATAGATGTTACTAGCTACAGCTAGAGGGTAGGCCTTAGGGCAGGTGGAGCAGGCAGGATAAATAGGCCAAAATCCTCAAAGCATAAAAGTACTTACAATGACTCAACAGGCATTGATTTGCAGGCAACTATCTAAAAACCATTGTAAAAAATAAAAGAGGGGGACTAATTCAATAAAAAAATTACTAAAAACAGGCAAACACACACACACATGTACACATTATATATATATATATATATATATATATATATATATATATATATATATATATATATATATATATATATATATATATATATATATATATATATATATATATATATGTATGTATGCACACTGCTAAAAAATAATGGGAACATTCAAATACCACATCCTATATGAAATATTCCCATTGAATACTTTCTTACAACAAAATCACACAAAAATCATCAATGGAAATCAAATTTATTAACCAATGGAGGCCTGGATTTGGAATCACACACAAAATTAAAGTGGAAAACGCACTACAGGCTGATCCAACTTTGATGTAATGCC